>JNEU01001146.1:0-43128 GCA_000697475.1 Lichtheimia corymbifera B2541
TCTCAATAACAGATCACACACATTTATCAACCACTCTTTCCTTTTCATTATCGATTGTATACTTTTCTTCGCTTGTTTTTATTCATTCTAACAAATGTCGATCACTGAAAAGGAGCATCCTAAAGATACTGTGGTGACACTTGAACAAGTGGGCACTGGCGATGTTGAATCGATACAAGCGCATAGCACGAATGATGGTGATCAATTTGGCCATGGTCAAGGCAATTTTCTGACGGCGTACTTTAACGTGGTGTGTGTTGTCGCTGGAACTGGCACATTAGGACTTCCCAAGGCGTTCGCGATTGGAGGTTGGCTTGGCATATTGATCCTGCTATTGGCGTATGTGATGGCCGTATATAGTGGTATCATCTTGATCCGCTGTCTGTACTACAAGCCGGGAACTCGGTTGCATGATTACAAGTCAGTTGGCACAGCTGCATTCGGAGCCGTTGGATACATTGTTGCTTCGATACTGCATTTTCTCAACCTGTTTGGATGTCCTGCTTTGTATCTTGTTTTGGCTGCTGGCAACATGCATCAGTTATTGATCAACACAGTAAGTGAAAGGAGGAAGAGGAAGAAGAAAACAACTATAACAACTAGTCAACTTGTTATGCTCACGATCCATTTTCTTTATCAGCCAGCTGCACTTACCCAACCTATTTGGACCATCCTCGTTGGCGCCTTTTTGTTAATCCCTTCCCTCGTTCAAAAGACATTGCGTGAAGTCACGGCCACCTCGGCCATTGCTGCCATTTGCACCATGATGGCTGTCTTTGTTGTCGTCATTCAAGCTCCAATGGATCGTCAAGTCGATGCTGTGCACGACGGTGTTATTTGGACCGGATTTCCTACAGCCTTGTCAACGATTGCGTTCTCGTTTGGAGGCAACAATACGTATCCCCGTAAGTAGACTTGTATGAAGAGGACTTGTGTGGATTACTGACATGGTGATACAAAGATGTCGAACATGCATTGAAGAAACCACACCAATGGAAATGGGCAGTGTCAGCAGGCCTCTCGACGTGCACTATGCTTTACCTTTTAACTGCTGTACCCGGTTATTATGCATATGGTCGTGATACTGCTTCACCCATATATAATTCACTACCTATCGGTGCAGGCCGCACAGTTGCCATTATTGTCATGACCATCCACGTGATTCTCGCTATCCCCATCTTTACAACATCCTTCTCGCTTGAATTCGAACAATTTGCAAGAGTCAATGAAGATCGTCTTGGACGCGTGGGTGCTTGGTTTGGACGTGCTGCTATTCGTACAGCTACAATGGTGTTCTTGGTCATTCTTGCTGTCTTCGTAAGTATATTGATGGGACGGATCATGGATGGGTCAAATGAATTAACCTAACATTGTTCTATGTATGCAGGTTCCTTTCTTTGCGGATTTCATGAGTTTGATCGGTGCGCTTGCAAATTGTGGTCTTGTCTTTTTGCTTCCTATATTATGCTATCTCAAACTGACAGGTTGGCGCAACAAGAAATGGTACGAGCTCGTGTTTTGCGCAATTACCATATTCCTCGGCATTGTCGGCTGTGTCTTTGGAACCATCGATGCTATCCGGGCCCTCGTACATGATTTCGCTACTAGCAGTTCTTGATGGCTTGTCTTCTATATCCCCCCTCAATTCCAGTATATCCACACAACCCTGTTTGTATTCCCCCCACCTCCTTCACCCATCTCACTGATGTAAATACATAGATAGCTTCGGATGGATTCGTCTTCGAAAGACAAAAAAAATCGTTGTATGATAATTTTTACACGATGACATGTATGAAGAAATAAACTAGATGATGATAAGATATATATAGGTGATGAATGAAACGAATGATGGTGGACCTAATACTGGTGCGGTGAATGCAATTCAGTTCCTGGCGTGTGTGGTTTTTCTGAAACTGAATACTGAGTAGAAGAAGCTATAGTAGCAGCTGCTGTAATGTTGGTGGCCGATGATGGTGGTGGCATCATGTATGCATCAGATCGCATGAAATTGGATGGGGTAGGTGGTGCGTAACGTGGGACAGCGCCCACCATGGGTTGTTGATCAATGATATATCCATCATTACCGCCATCATTATCTCCATGGTTGTAGTAAGCACCTTTGTTTTGCAAATCTCGTTCACGGCGTCGTCGTGTCATGAAAACAAAAAGTCCTGCGATACCGGCCTAATAAAGCACTGGGTGAGTCATGTGTGTATTTTCTCTTTCTCAATTGCAATTAGCGATTGTACCACAGCGAAAGCTCCAACGACCCCAACGACGATGCCTGCTACTTGTCCAGAAGTCAATCCTCCATTATTGTTTTCACCATCTTTACTATCATCTGATGTAGCGGTAGGAGAATTAGAATCAGAAGAGGAGGATGCTGACGAAGAAGACTGAGAGGAAGATGAAGCGCTTGATGCAGATGAGGATGCAACTGACGATGATGATGCTGAATTGCTGGCAGACGATGACACGGCGGATGAAGAGGGTGAGGGAGCAGCAGATGATGATGATGAACCGTCACCACCGAAAATGACAGTAATTGGACCTCGAGTAGTAGATGTGTTGTCATTGCCTTGCAATACGATAAAATAATCTGAGCCATTGGGAGTTTCACTGGGCATCTTGACGTTGGCTGATTTGGAACCAGCATCAACATTGCTGGCCAGCGTAGCAACAATTGTTTTGCCTTCGTCTTTAGCCAGTAGAATATTGACTGTTGTCACAGTTCCTACGTCGCCCCAAGTAACAAGCAAATTCACATTCGCAGCATGAAGGGTGTGGGGTAAAGGCATGTTGATTGATAATGCTGCTGCAAGTGCAGGAAACAGCACAAACAAAAACAGAGGCCAAAGGATTGGACTGGGGTTACGCATAAAAGGAGAGTGTTGGGAAGAAAAGGAAAAGAGAGGTATAAGTGTTGGGTGATAGTGTGTTCATCGTTGAAGACAACGAAAGGCGGTGTTTGATGCTCCATGTGAAAATCCTTATACAGAGCAACGTGGCACAAGTAATTTGTTATTTCCCCAGCTAGTTAGACTAAAGGATCGACAAGAAGGTCCCACATTCACTTTTCATATTAAGCTATGTGCTTTATCGGTCATTTCTCTCGCCCATATGCAATGGATGTATTGCGATTACATGGTAATATCAAGCAGTATATGGACGCACTCCCTTGATGTTGACTGTAATGCTAGAATAAACGCTCTAGAATATGCCCATTGTTGTGGCTTAATATGGAGGACATGCCGTGAAGCAAAGGTCAACCTTGTGTTCTGAAACCTTGGTTGACCCAATTGTTTTTTGCAATAAGCTGATGTTGCTTTGTAAATGTAATGGCTTAAACATCCCCTCTCGATTTAAAGGATTAAATTTGCAAGAGGAAGAGGTTATCTCCGCCTATACAAGACTAGCCTTGTTTGCTGTAGCCTGTCATCGTCATATTGACATTGGTTCTTACAACGCCAACAGCATCCCAGTTTGCGTTGCTTGATGATCTGCTGGTAGGCACAGACGTTTCCGCACTATACTTGATACGATTCTCCTGCTATTATACTTAACTTTCAGCCATTCAAATTGCCTCAATATGATGTTATTATGGAAAGTGGAAAATAAGGATTGATGTCGGCAGGGCGTCTGTGTTGGTGTGACAAAGTGTGAGGTATGCAATAGGAGCAAAAGTGAGATCGGGAGAGATGATGAGCTTATCTCAAGTAAAAGGGCGGGAGCTGGTTGTAAGCCGGATTAATCCGGATGCAAGATGCAATGCAGGGCGAACTAATGAGAGAGGAAATAGAGAATCAACCCGACAACACGTTTGCAGCATCAAAAGCAGCACGAATTACGTGTGTGAGAGAACGTGAGCGAGTATACGGCGTAAACAAACAAACAAATGAACCCTGTGAACAAACAATAACACGCTCGAGAAGCATGTTGTTATCATCGTCACTTAGATTGGCTCGCTGCGCGGATCGTCATGGTGAACAGCAATATACTTTGGTCATTAACAAGAAGTTTATAATACATCTACACACATGACTTGGAGCACCCATATATGAGAAACGATGATGATGATGTGGACAAAGAGGATTGCCCAATCACCCAGAAATATCACCACGTGTATTCACCCAGGTCGTCGTGACCCTTGAACAGCCACGTTATCCCTCTCACAGTTTGCCAATGATACTCACCGTGCTATCGTTGGTTAGCTTGCTTTCGCCACATTACGCTCTTTTGTTTTCGGCACGTTGTATTGTGTTTGCCCCGCGACGATGTGATATATGATGGATGTGGTTGTTGTGAGTGATCAGGTGTTGGTGTCCTTGTGCACAATGGGCACACACAAGTAGCCAGGCAGTGCAAAGTCCTCAAACCATTACGTTATCACGATTTTTTAAGTACCTCGTGTCCATATCATCTTTCCAATAACAAATGATTCGATTTACAAACACAACAACACCAGGAAGGAATGTATGGAAATAAGAGGAGAGAGAAAAATGCCGCGTTTGTACAACATGACCATTATCTCACCTGTTGTAAAAGTTGGGATTGTATGATTCTTGTTATAAATGATGGTGCACATAGCAGACATAATGTGTGGATGGTTGCAATAGTGAATGATTTTGTGCGTGGAAATAGGTGATGCAATAGGCGTGTGCTAACGCACAAGCCAATGAATGAGCGACTTATCATATGACTTGGGCTAATTGAGCAGTTAATGCAATGCCCCGTTGTAAATTCCCAAATGTTGCACTGATACCAAAAACGTGTGAGCGTGCAAAAGAGCGGCAAGTAAGATCATGGACGGAATGTGAATCGCCCTATCCTTCTCCCCACTTCTTTTATCGTTGTCGATACCTCCACGAGGACACTACTTCATGTCATTGTGCAGGTACGACATTGTAGCACATGCGTATCACTCACATGTTAGGTTTTGACTTTTTTGGGGGGTGGGACTAGGAGTAGCATCCAACAAGAGCTTGGGAAAGGGGAAAAATGAGGGCACCAACAAGGGACGACAAACGCCAGCATAGATTTGGGGGTGGTAGTGAAAGAGAGGAGAAGAGAATAAAAGTGTTATTCAAGGGGGGGGGAAGTGATGCTGCTGGTGAAGCGTGCGTGCATGTTGGTAAAGCAAGGTGATAGTAGAGTGGTGGTGGGAGACACATGCCTTTCCAGAAAAAAAGAGTTGACACCTTGACACGCATTGCAAAAATATAAAAGGACAGCATTTTTCCCTTTCCTTTTTACTCCACCCTATCTCTTTCTCTTTTTTTCTTATCGACGACAAACAACAATCATGCCTGCCACTTGTGAACTTTGCGGAAGCTGGCTCCCCGATCATCAGGTGCGTTCTTGTTACAATGCCAACCATCCACCTTCGCTCATCGTTTTCTCTCTTTCAGGCTTCTTGTCCCAGAAATGGTGTGCACCCGTCTCAGTGGACTTGCCTTGCTGATCCCTTGTACCAGGCTGTCAACATCGATAATGCTATCATCATGACCCACGATGATGACGAGGATGATTATGACACCATCTGTGACCCGTCAACGATAACACAACGCCTTCATCACCAGGATACACTACGCTTTCGGTTGCCTCCCACCGATCACTACTGAGCGGAGCATCATCGCTACATCACTATGATGCATTATTATACTCCTCTTTTACACTACTCAACAACCACTACTATTCAACATCACCCTATACATACTTCTTTGAGCTTCCCTTTGGATGTACCATAAGCACGACCCCATATACTCAATATTCTTATTGTCCCCCAGCTTTTTCTTCATCTCTCCCCCCACTATGCACATATCAACGCACAGCTTGTTCTCTTTTCTTTTTTTACTTTTGAGTTAGTTTCACATATACTCACATCACGGCGATAAGACATGCGGCTTGATCCCCTCTCTTATCACTTACCCCTTCTTATACATACATTTCTTGTTTCCATTCTCACTTGAACTCTGACACGTCATTAGAAGTTCTTGATACATAGTTATGCATCATGCTTTCTTTTCTGTTTTTGTTTGTGCTCCCACACCCCCTATGGAATAAAAAAGACACGATAGCGCACAAAACAGCCTACTTCTCTTTTGATTGACAGGGCGTACGGATCTCACAGATAAAGTAAGAAGAGCCTGATGTCATGGACCAATCTTCGTCTTCCCACACACGTATACACAAAGCCTGGTGGTTGTGTCGTGCAAAGTACAGGATTAAGTGGGCGTCGGACTCTTTGTAATGAGTCACATTTACCAGTGTGTGTGGCAACAGAGAGGAGGAGGGGCTTGAAGAATGTCGTGCTCACATAACCTTTTTCTTTATTCAGATGTCCCCGCATCTTGCCAACAATTTTCTGTTTTAGTTGATGACTCTTATTGACGCGTGGCATCATTCATTGGTCTCCCATCCCCTCCCTATCCATGTCATATTGAACCATATGCCAAAACAAAGGACATCATAGAATGACGCGTGCGTACTTTTGTGTGTGTGTGTGAGAAAAAAAAAACAAGGAGAGAAAGCCTTTTCATTGTTCTTGTGAAACCTATGCCTTGACGACAATGAGCTCTGTGTGTGTGTGTGTGTGTGCTATCATCAAACAACCAAGTCGACAATCAACAAATGCTTTCCTCTCCGCTACCAATGCATCTGAATATGGGAAGAGCTAACGTGTTTCCAATATCTTGGAATAAAAAGATGTCCCCAACAATAAATATCAAAGTACGTTTATTCTAATAGAGTTTTCTATTGATCATGATGATGGTGATGGTCTTTTCATTTTCTGCTCTGCAAGGGATCGTGGTTCATGGGCGATGATAGCTGTACCAGTGAGGCCTGCATCGTCCAGAGCTGTATCCATCCATTGAATAGCTGTGATAGTTGTCATACGGTATGCATCGCCGGAACCAAAAATGATGGCATGAAATTCGGAAAACCGGGATCTGATTTTACGGCCATTATTGAGTTTTCCTTTACGCGAGGGTGGTTCGAGTAGTTGTTTGAAACGATCGGAAGTGTTGTCAGGTATCACATGAACCGAAAGAGGCGGCAGCTGTGTCCATAGCTCAGGGTCGTACTTTTGATCGATAGAAAGGTGATTCCGGAATAAATAATGGAATCGGGCTTGTTCCCGAGGACCACCCACCACCTTGACGATATTCTCAAGTCGATTGAAAGCACTTTGCACCATATATAACTCTTTGTCGACCAACAAGTTTTTGAGTACTGGCAATTCTGGGGATGTCATTTCACGCCTGGCTTGGATTTGTAAAGCTTCACCTTCCACTTGATCAGGTTGACAAGGCGCATGTGCCATCTCCGATAGTACAGCTAGCACTGTGCTCACGTCCAGGTTGAGTTTGGAGGTTGTCAGTGATTTCAGAGGTACTGGTTCACCAAGTGCCACTTGACATGCTGTCTGTAAATTGCTTTCACCACCCGCTGTATAGACGACAATTCCCATCGAACGTAAATGATCAAGTATACGCCCAACAAACTCATCAGTCTCCTGTAATCGCATAAAAGCAAATATCACAATGGGCGTACGGAAATGGATTTGATGAGCCTGTGCACTCGCAAGATAGTCTTGTGCCTTTTTGAAGATGGGTAGTTGATCAAATCCTTCGTTGCCAGCATGTAAGCTGCCCATGGCTTCTTCGAGTTCCTCGTCGTCGTCGTCATCTTCTTCTTCAAACATGTCACTGTCGTCAAATTCGAGTCCAGCCATATCAAAACGTAATCCTTTGGCGTTGCGTGCAATGACCTTGATCCATACAAGACCGCTCTCAGCTACCAAATCCACCTTGACAGTTTTGTTACGCATCAATTCAGCACGTGGCATCCATTCCTTCTGATCTGGTGGTGGAACACTCTTCAATGTCATAAGCTCCTCAATACTGCGTAATTCAGTCATGGCGTCGTGTACTGCATCCAGATAGCTTATATTGGAGCTTTGGATATATTCCTCCTTGATCAATGTCGGCTGTCCCAGTAGCTAATGCTTGATAAGAGATACTGTTTAGTTGGTATGCGTTTCCCCTCCTTTAAAAATACCATTGAGTATTACCTTGTCAAGGAATCCAACCTCGGCATGTAACGAATTGGTATATCGGTATAGCCCTTCAAAGCCATGCTTCCGCTGGAGGTCTTCAGAATCTTGGAGAATGGTCTGACAACGGTTACGAAGCGATTCAACAGTGGCACATCGTTCCTTCAACTCGGCTTCTTCAATGTCGCTCATGAGATTGTGTGTCGCGTGGCGTGTGTGCAAAAGTGTGGGATATAAAAGCAACGTTGCTGCGCGCTGACAAGTTTGGCAACAAAACCTGCGGAATCAGCATCACACGTAGTAACTCAAGGTGACTCACAAGAGTAGTAGAATAAGGTAGATAGGTTAAATGTATCCAATGCTTTGAATAAAATGATCCTGTTGCCAGGCAACGAACACTGCTGATGGGAGTTATTGTAATGTTTAATGTACTGATAATAAAGAATTTATGTAAATGATTTGTTCAAAGGAAGGATAGAATACAAAGGAGGAGCTGATAAGTAAAGAGAGAGAGAGAGGAAGGAAGAGAGGGAGTTTCTGCTGCTACGAGACGAGGATAAAAGGGTATAAACACATGGCAACTATGATCAACATCACCTATTCAGATGACAGCAAGCACTGCTTCTTGTTCTTGCTAAAGATGGTCTGCACAAGATACTTTTGATCGCCAATTTCAATGTTGTACTTTGCATTGTTGTCCGTTTGTTGCATATTGCCGAACCATACATCCTCAGGAACGTTCAAGCCAGCACAGAAATCACCCAATTCAATAGTGGTACCATTGGCATCCATTGTCCATGCATCTTTACGTGGATTAGTCAAGATATCCTGGACCTCGTGTGAAAAGATGGTGACTGCAGCGTCGATAGCAGGGTTGTTGTTGGGAGAAGTTTGGTTGATAGGTGGAGGAATGCAGCTATAAATGGAATAGTGTTGTCAATTTCTGTAGATCGGTCGAATCAATATATCCCTTGTTTGATATACCTTTCTGAACAAGTTCCTGGATAACCAATAAACATGTATTGGAATTGATCACTGTAGCCGTTGTATCCGCAATTGGTGTGGCAAAAGTCCTTATCCTGCACATCGTTGCCTGCCATGATCACGTAGATACCATCCGAGTCGATTTGATTCGTTGCTGATAGATAACCCGAGTTGACAGCATCGACAATGATTTGTTTGTGAGCATCGCTGTCGTTCAATGTCAGGCCATGGCTACCGCTGTCGACTACACCAGCTGCAACATTCAGCGGTCCCGTTACTGCATTGCCGTCATTGCCAGTATACTCTTTCACTAGAATAGATGATGATGATAAGTCGTGATGATAGTGAGATACCAAACTCCCTTTTAAGCTTACATGTACTGAACCAGCTGGTCGAAGAGACGCCGTTAACAAAGTTCATAAACGTAGTTTGCTCGGCTTGAGACTCGCTTGAAGACCAGTTTCCATAGAACACAATATATACTAGAATAAAATGAGCACATTGCTATTGCATTATCTTCTATTGTTGCCTACCATTGACTTTGTCGTTGAGAACATTGCCACCTGTGTTTTTAAACGAGTCCCCATAGTTCGAGATGAGAGGCGTCGTTTGATTGGAGATGGTTGAAACTTGGTCTTGAGCGCTTACAAGGTTCAGGGCAGTGGTGATCAGCAGAGCTCCCAAGGTCGAAAAGCGCATGATCGCTAAATGAAGGTAATGGGTTGGTCAAGGAGAAGAGAACGAGGAAGGAGTGAGGCCGACCAGGGCACACAATCATTTGGCAGTTGATTTGTGATTGGATGAAGACACCTGTTTAATTGTCGACATGCTATTTTCGGCTCTCCCTCTCTCTCTGTTTGGTCTCTGCAATCATTCTCTTTACGTCTCTATGAGATAGCTATTCAATCTCTAGTCTTCAATCACACAATTATATCTTTTAACATACCATAGCTCCCGGCCATCTCATATCTGCTTCATCCCTGTTGTCGTTGTTGTCAAGAACCTGAGGAGGAATATATAACGTATACCAACAATGCCAACAGCATTTATTTTTTATAAACACTCGCTCACTCAAAAGATATAATTCAATTCTGGTGATTATGATGGTGGCGTCATATGCATTTGTCAATATCATTACTCCTTATGAAGCTGCTGGCTTCCACGGACTGAGAAAGAAAACGATCCAAGCACATGGCTACGATAGAGTCAATGTACTGAAATTATGCTTCACTTGTATGCATAGTAGCGGCGCTTGCATGAACCCAATAATGTTGTACAAGTCATTTCAATGACACATGGGCAGTAGAGATGAAAAAAAAGGCGCTACTAGAAAATAGGAGATATTCTAGGAGAGGGTGCGAGAGAGGAAGAATAAAAGTGTTGGATGTCATGGTCGTTTAGGATGATGACCATGAGTTGGATGACGGAAATGGAAGCATCACTTCCCGCCTCGCAAGTGCACGGCCAAAGACGCATGATAAATAAGGGGACAAGCATAAGGGGATAGAGAAGAAAGCAAATCACAAATAATATTTGGCATCAGTGTAGTAGCTGTAATAACACACTACTGGGATTTCTTGATCTGACTCCCCTTACAAAGGGTGTTTTTACACAAGATGTTAAACATATACTCAGGCATCTCCTTATCGGACGGGATTATTAGGAAACCCCCATCTTCACCTCCTCTCCTCATGAGAAGATAATCCTGGATACAAACACATTTCCCTTGCCTTTTCTTCTCTTTTCTTATTTTTTCTTCTTCTATTGACATAATGGTAGCCACACATCACCGCCGTCAGCCCAGCGGCGGTGGATCATCTATCACTAGACGTGGATCTGAGCGTGGGGGTGCTGGTGTAAATGGTGGACGTCGTCGACCCTCATTACGTAGACCTTCAGATAGACCACCTAGAGTATCAGCAACACCACGTCGAGCATCAGGTGGAAGTTTACTCAAGCCTGGTAACACATCTTCACATAACGACATCCGACGACCATCAGCTCCAGCACCAGCTGTGCCACGATTATCGATTGCTGACCAATTCATGTCACCTAATTATCCACGCTCACCATCACCTTTGAAAAATCAAGAAGCAACCAGAGCATCTAGCATTGCAGCATCAACAAGCGAAATGTCCAATAGCACCTCAACACCATCATCCCATCAACAGTCATCAGTATCACCAGCAGTGGAACCTGATCCTAATCGATTGACCATTGCCGATATGTTTACAAAGGACCGGAAACCTAGCTTTTCAAGTATACGCACCATTGATGATCAACCTACTGCGACCGAAAACGCATCATCAGGTACCGTAAAAGATTTTCATGTCTCACACACAACAAACCCACCCACCCCTTCAAAGGGCTCCTCCTCATATCAATATATAAGTATATGTATATACTAACCAAACTTTTACAAATAGCATCCACACAACATCAAGTGCATCCATTAGAGTCATCAACCCGAAATCCAAATAACAGTAATGATGATGGCAGTGGTGATACATTCGAGAGTCAATTAAACCTTGACCTTACACTTCCAAGCACGTTGGCAGCACCACCTGATAGTGCGTGGAATGGCCGTCGATATAGTCGACCCTTTGGTAGTCAAGATACGCTCGTACAATCACCCTCTCCAGGATCCCAAGAGAAGCATAAAAAAGATAGTGCTGATTATTCGGTAGCCGATTACTATACCGATAACTCATGTTCATCCTCTACAGTGGATCAACATCATGACTCTGAAAAGAAAGCAACACAACAACAGCATCGATGGCGTGATATGGGTCGTGAAGAATCAGGCACGATAAGTCACTATGAAGATGATCTTCCACCACCACGAGGTGTATGGATTGGATGTTGCTTCTTGAGTTGTGGTGGCGGTGAGCGTAGCCTAATGCATGAAGAACGTAAACGACGACGACAACAAGAACGACAACAACAACAAAACAAAAGGCAACATGGCAAAGCTGGTGTATCATGTGGACGTCGAGGCTGGGTTTTCGGCATTTTCATTGTCTTTATCCTTTTGATCGCTACCGGATATATACTATGGCCACGTACACCATTGATGCGCATTGAAGGTGCTTCATTGGTTTCTGCACCCAAGTTGACCGAGACCCATCAAAATGTGATGGTTGGCAATGTGGCTTTTGAAAGCCAATGGGTTGTTAACGTCACAGTTGATAATCGATCCAATCGTGTGCCCACGCACTTGACGCATATTGATGTGCTTGCCAAAGATGCATTGACTGGCCAAGTAATCGGTAAAGGACCAAGTGATGTATCCAATGATATGGTATTGCCACCCTCAGACATCTCCACCATTCAATTGCCTGTGGTACTGGATTATCAAGCACGTGACGATACCGATACCACGTTTGCCAACCTGAAAAAAGCTTGTATTCAACAACCACCCAAGACATACCATGATGCCAAAACCAACCGTACTATTACCGAGCAACCAGAACGTGAATCCTTGCAACTCCATTTCTGGATTACACTCCATATATTTGGTCTTGATTGGGTCGGATACAAGCCCACAGTGATTGCTACCCCAGCTACGGGTGGATTTGCTTGCCCATTATCTTGATTCATCTTTTTACTGTTTTTGATCCCCTTCCTCTCCCTTTTACATTTGTCAGATGTTTTCTCCTTCTTTCTCCTCTCTTTTTGCTATATAATCCATTGTATACGTGTGTCTTTTCTCTACCATTTCAGATGATATCCTTGTCATCATCATCCTTCCCATAATAATAAACTGTTCAAGTGATCCCTTCTTCCATGACACAGTGCATATTGAAATTTTGGGGAGAGGCAGCAGTAGCGTTGTCTATTTAAAGTATCCCCCAACCTATGTTTATCCGGGATTTCAACTTGTTAAGGGGAGTGTGGGAAGAGTTTTAGAAACGAGGGCATATTCCATGTCATTCTGCAGCTATTTGCTTCAACCCTAGAATAAAAGATGCTTATATGTCTCATGCATGCTTCATTAAGAAGCGTCGTCTTGGCATGTAGAGTAGCTAGCTGCTGCTATTATGGTATTCATTTATAGGTGATTATAATACTCGTGAAGCCAATTAGATAATTACGACTACTAACGTGGAATACCTACTATGATCCCAAAATGAACACAATCAATAGCATTATATATAGTAGTATGGAAGCTTATAGGTTAATATACAGAGACACTCTGTGCATGCGTCAACTTGACGCATTCGCAAGACTAGCGGGGTCGGGGAAACAAGCCCAGATCTGCAGAGGAAGATGATTGACCAATAATGTATCATCACAAAGTGATCTGATCACCTACTAGGTTGTTCAAGTCAGACATCAAATCCAAAGATTGTGGGGAAGCAGGCATTATAGTGGAAATGAATGTATTCCTGTGAATAGGAAAAGCTTGATAGTAATGTTCAATCGACAAGATCTTGTGACATTCAGGCTGTAAATGCATATTGATATTGAACAACGATGAATGTGAGCCGTGCACCTGCACGTTATAGCGTGGTTCCTGTTCCCCACAAGAAGAAGATAATGAAATTACAAGATTGGATATGATAGCTATATATTGTGAACGAGTTGAATGATAGGAGAAATGAATGCATAGCCGAATGTGATAATAACAGCAAAGGTATGAAGGGGGGCAAGTCGGCTGTGTGTAACTGTTGCCGAATGGAGAGGTGCACCTGCTCCTTTTGTGCGAACGCGCAACATCCAGTGTGAACTCTCTTTTCCTTTACTTTCTCACTCTTTTCTAATTCCTTGACCTTTCTCTCATCTCTCTGTACCAAGCCCACAATTGCATGCTGTCAAAAGGATAGCAAGCGACCTTTCTAAACACCAAGCAGGCACCAGTTGTCCTTGACAAGCACCAACAACAACGACACTACTCACACGTTTCCCCGTATATTTGTCTTCTTTGCAATCTCAGCTACTCTACCACCCTTTTCTCTCTTTTTCTCTTCTCATTCGACCATGGCAGACAATTCCTTGACACCTAATCTGTTGGAGAGCTTTGACCGACTTAGTTTAAACCAACTATCCAAGAGTTCACCTTCTCGTCTACCCCCTTTCCAACTCAAGAGGTCTCGTAGCCAACAAGGACCCGTACCTCCGTTGCCGGGAAACTCAAATGATCATCCTCCGTCATCCAAGCAGAATAATAATGGCAATAATAGTAAACGTAAGTGAGTGAATGGGTGGATGATGAGGATGGTTGTTAATATGTGTGTGGGTTTATAGCATCGAATCTATCGCATGTGCCTTGCAAGTTCTTTAAACAAGGGACCTGTACAGCTGGCGCCAACTGCATATTTTCACACAACCCTGACCCGACATCGGAATCGGCTGTTTGCAAGTACTACCTGAAAGGCAACTGCAAGTTTGGATCCAAGTGTGCTTTGCTTCACACCATGTCAGCTTATGCTCCTGATGGTCGTAAATTATTACGTGGTCCTTCTGCTGCTGCTGCTGTTGCTCGCTCGCCACCTGTAGGGAGCCCGCTTGATTTTGGTCCTCATATGTATTCACCTGCACGTGCAACAACATCCAGCAATACCAACCCTATCAGCACTTCCAACACCACTTCTTCTTCGACGACTACCACAACGCATGGGTTCCATCATCATCATCATCATCAATTATCGAGTAGTGCGGATGCAAGACCATACATGATGAATGGGGGTAATGGCATGTCACCCGATAGTTATCATCAACAACGCTCCTTGTTTTTGCATCCGTCATCCACCTCAATGCTTTCATCCTCCTTATCCCGCCTGCACAGTATCCCCGAGTCTTCTGGTCAATATTATGGCTATGGTTCATTGACAGCCGCAGCAGCTGCAGCTCCTTCTTCGACACCCACAGGTGGTTTCGCTGATTATTATGATGATAATGACCTCAACGATGCCATGCTTCCCTCTTCCTTGAATGAATTGCTGACGCCAACAGAGCTACAAATGCGTAGAGCACGAGAACAACATCACTTGCACTCACCATCAATGCGCTCTCCTCTTGATTGGCCATCACAACAACAACAACCAACACGGCTGACAAATCGATCTGACTATTTCACTGATGAAGAACCTTCTGCAATCAATATCCCAGGAACCAGTCGTCATCATCATATCCGATCCAATATCGGTGCAGGAACTGGGTTCTTTGATGAAACCCGTAGCAGCAGCACGAATAACAACCGGCTTTTCGATAACGATTCCTTCTCCCCATTCATGGATGACGAGGGTCCATTTGTTATGGAAGATACAGGCCCAATGCCACCTATAACAACGGCTACAACATCCAATAATTCCATCACTGCAAGATCGTCGTCGCAGCAACAACAACCTGGTGATCGTCGTCTGACACCTTTTGAGTTTCCTTCATTGATCAGTATTCCAAAATCATCTTAATCGTCGTCGTCTCCTCTCTCTCTCTCTATCTCTATCTCTCTCAATTCGTCATCCCGCACGCACACACACAGCCATCCCTTTTTGTCAAAAAAAGTTTTCTTTTTCGAGTTCTTTCCCTTCTTTTGTATCTCTTTATCTAAAACAACACGCACACACTCACACACACCCTCTCATAACAAATCATCTCTGTAATCATGTTGAGCCGTTTACAACAAAGATACTTGTTTTCTATTTCTAATCATTGTCCTACCATATCGATTGCAATGTGTGTCCCAATTGTTCCCGCTTACATGGTGTGAAACACTGCCAGCGATATATCAAGGGGCAGGGACCAAGTTTGGATAAATGCATTCGTCTTGTGACCAAAGTGATGACTTCATACTCGGGCCCATTAAAGGGAAACCAAAAACAAGGCACGGCTCTCTGCTCATGTTAATGAACCAATAGAGCCACAGCCACCCATTTCTCCCATTCACCGGGCTTATCACTCACACATCGTGTGACATCGTAACGCACGGTTCAGCCCATATTAACATTCACTATTTTTCACATGAACAAAAGTAAAAGCTATCTTGTGTGTTTCATTGTTACAAAGTGAATCTGCAATGTGTGTATGTGTGTCTATAATGGTAACAAAGAGACAACAGGAGGTAGCACAAAATCATAACAAGGTACAAGCATTGACCTGCTGGCTGATATTCACGAATAAGAAACAATGCATGATCGATGCTAAACAAATGCAGCCAGTGCATGCCCAATTCTTTGCGGGATAACATTACCGCCAAATGAAAGAGAGCCTATAGCATCTTTTTGCGACACAACTTGGATATCCATATAAAGAAACCATCCATGCCTGTGAAGCAAATGTATCACCATCATGATTGATCTCACACAAGATAACGAAAAAAAAACATAAATGTTGTTTCCAAGGGGGATTGCAGATCATTCTTTTTTATTCTTGTCTAGAGAACTGAATTACAGGCGGTGGATATGCTCCTTTATAATAGCTTCCATCATCAGATCGGAACATGTATCCTTGTGATATATACTAACGACACATGTGCTCTTTTCCTTTCTTTCTCAGCAGTCAGAAACCCATCATTCTCCTCGACATCTCGTCAAATTGAGTATATTATTATTGTTAAGCATTAATGGCAGAAGGAGAGTACATGGAATCTAAACCTACAAGAGGTATCCACAACATGATAGAGCTTACAACAGGTATCACCAAATTGTCGTCCAGACCAGCTGAGTCACCCAGGGCTTCGGAGAAACCTGCCACAAGGCCACCGTATACAGAGTATGCGAGTGCACGCGATACCGATTCATGTTGAATGAGGAATCCAAAAGTCACGAGCGCACCAATGATGATAGCACCAGACGTTCCTGCCAACGACTTTTTACCGAATCGTGGTGTATACCGACCCCATAATCGTCCACAAATGCTGGCTGTTGGATCCGCCCATGACAAATAGATAATAGACATCGATGCAATCTCCGTTGGAAAAAAGTAAGTTGCAAAAATACAGCCTATATATACAAAGACATTAGATGGCTTCAAGGATAGGTAAATGTATGTACTTGCCTGCCAGATAATATGCTACACCATTTATCCGTGATTTGACTTCACTTTGACGCATCAGTGGGCCACATACTTTGCAATAGAGTACATTGAAACTGTCGGATGAAAATCGCATCACCTCGGTCGTTAATACAACGCTCAAGAAAGCAATAAGCGGTGGGTATATGCTCTTGGCCTGGACTCCTTGCATATATAAGTAGATAACTAGGAATCCTAATGTTCGAGATAAGCAAAACAAATACAGTGCAGAAATATACAACAAATAAGCTTGCTCTTGTGTGCAAATGACTTACCGATAGAGTAATGGAACGCCTTGCGTGGAATCTCCCAGCTGCCTTCAGGCTGAATGTGGGCAAATCGACGATCGATTTTTTTGATGGACAATCTCTTCTTTTTCGCTTGCACTTGAGCTGTCATATAGCGAGTCGGTTGCTGCAGAAAGGGCTTTGTATGTTAGTTGGCTCTACTGGTTCTCAATTTATATAGCTATCGAAAAGCCCGCATCACATTGGGGGGAGTGGGTGGGGAGGGTGTTGGTTTGGTCGACATTAATCCGCAACTTGTCTTCTCTTTCTTAATGACATGAAAGTCGAATTGAGTCAAATGAATCGTCCCAGTATTTGAATGATAACTATGAATGTCCCTACGCTTTCAATTCATTGATGTGTGTCGATTGAATTATGAAAGAGCAAGCAAACATCATCAATTCGATACCTCTTTGGATCACTTTGTATTTACATATTACGGACCCTGGCAACGGAACGAAATAAAACCTTCACCCATCATGTGATTGGTCTTGTTTGCTGCAATCATACACCCACCAGAGCCTTTTTCAATGTACCCCATACGCAGGTGCTGGGACATCTTATGGTTGTCGGTCCGCTTTCCGCAGTGACACCTGCCTTATTGAGTTCTGCTTGTCGCTTCTTTTTTTCATGTGAATCCTTAGTGCGCAACCAGCTTGCCAACACCAAATGTTGGGTTACAGACGTGTTACTTGCCATGGTAACATGCCAGTCATCATAATTTAATTGGTATCTCAAGTAATATAACCAAGGTAGCTATGTAAACAAATGTAATTGATACATTCTTTGATAGTACCTTGAGTGCAGCAATGTCATTATACTGTAAAATGATGTTTTTGGTTCGACCCCATTCTAGTCTTGAGCCAATTGGGTCACTTGGCTATGAAAATGCATGATTACTACAATGGCTTAATACTTGGCGCTTGCTCTTCATTTGGCGTGACACCAATACCAATTAGCGCTGAGGTGATTATGTATTCATGTTGGCGATGCTTTAATTTAGGATGCTTGAGAGGATAGTATCATTTACTTTAACGATGGATTTGATCAATCATTGAGCGGCATAGCCAGCAAGTAGTAGTATCCATATCATTTAATAATTGAAAACAAACAAAGACATCGTGACTATTCTAGGAGAGCAAGCTAATAGAAAAAATGACAGGCCATAATCAATGTCTTTAGGCGGTTGCCGCAGTAGTAGCCGCAGTAAGGATTTTGATGTGGGAGGATGTCAGCTGAGATAATGGTGCCATTGTTCCATATAAATAGGGATCCATGCCGCTGGTCGTGACCGCGGTGCTGCGGCAACTTTGTTCTATTACACTCTTTTTACTTACCCCCCCGTTTGTTCGACACTGCAATGCCCGCCATTACACCTACCCAGCTCTCGGCACTGCAAAAGAACGTCAAGAACATTCGCAACATTTGTATATTGGCTCATGTCGATCATGGCAAGACCACGCTTTCCGATTCGCTGCTTGCAACCAATGGTATCATATCCTCCAAAATGGCGGGCAAGGTGCGATATTTGGATTCCCGAGAAGACGAACAAGAGCGTGGCATCACCATGGAATCAAGCGCGATCAGTCTCTATTTCAAACTAGTACGAGCTGTGCAGCAGCCTGATGGCAACGACAAGACGATCGCAAGCGAATACCTCATCAATTTGATTGATTCACCTGGTCACGTGGATTTCTCATCTGAAGTATCAACAGCATCTCGTCTTTGTGATGGAGGCCTTGTGCTCGTGGATGTCGTCGAAGGTGTGTGCACGCAGACCATTTCAGTACTACGACAAGCTTGGATCGATAAGGTGCGCCCTATTCTCGTCTTCAACAAGATGGATCGTCTCATTGTCGAGCTCAAACTCACGCCACTCGAAGCATATAATCATCTCAATCGCATTCTCGAGCAAGTCAACGCTATCATGGCAACATTTTACACTGGGGATGTCATGGAGGATGAAGCACGCAAACTCGAAGCTGAGAATAACCAGGAACAGGATGGCATTGATTGGGAACGAGACGATTCGGATATCTACTTTGATCCTACAAGAGGCAATGTGATTTTCGCTAGTGCTGTGGATGGTTGGGCTTTTCGGTAAGTAGCTCTCCTCTCCTTAATTGTATAATGGGTGGATTACTGAGTCAATGCGTACATGTAGTATCCAGCAATTTGCCAGTATCTACTTTAAGAAGCTTGGTTTCAAGGAATCCGTATTGCAAAAATGTCTTTGGGGCGACTACTACTTTGATCCAAAGGCCAAACGAGTCATCCAGCATAAGCATCTCAAGGGACGAAGTCTTAAGCCAATGTTTGTGCAATTCGTTCTTGACAACATTTGGGCTGTGTATGATAGCGTGACAACACAGTAAGTATATGGATGGGGATGGTGGTTTTATAATAACTCTTATTTAACTTGAATGTCATTAGAAATCGTGAAAGAACTGAAAAGATCGTGGCATCTCTCAACATCAAGGTGCTACCCCGCGATTTACGTTCACGCGATACACAGACGCTCTTGTCAGCTATCTTTTCTCAATGGCTTCCCCTATCAACTTGCGTATTACTAGCCATCATTGGTCAATTGCCACCACCTGTGGATGCTCAACGTGTTCGCATACCAAAGATGTTATATCCCGAGATTCAATTCAACGACAATGAACCACCCAAACCCACCGACAATGTTGAAAAGGCGTTATATACATGTGATACATCCGATGATGCACCTGCTGTGGCCTATGTCAGCAAGATGTTTGCCGTGCCATCCGAGCTTTTACCAGAGAACCGAAGAAAGCAATTGACTGCCGAAGAAATGCGTGAACGTGGACGACGACAGAGAGAGTTGCGTGCTCAATTGGAGGAAAAGAATCTTGATGCCGGTGTTCCTCTCGATAAGGCTGCAATCGAAGCATCTGTTGCAGAAATGATGGGTGAAACGGATGAAGCATTGGATACAGCAACATCCGACGGTGATACAAAGAGTGAGCATATTATAGGCTTTGCTCGTCTTTACTCTGGCAAGATTCGCGTCGGTCAAAAGCTCTACGTGTTGGGACCCAAGTATGATCCACGCTTCCCTGATAAACACTGCTCCGAAATCACTGTCCAGAATTTGTACTTGATCATGGGCCGTGAACTTGAAGCTCTTCCAGAGGTAGTAGCAGGCAATGTGTTTGGTATTGGTGGTCTCGAAGGTCACATTCTCAAGAATGGCACATTGGCAAGCACCAAGGAAAATGTGGTCAACATGGTGGGTGTCGGCAAAGAAGCATCCCCCATTGTTCGTGTCGCTTTGGAGCCTGTCGATGCACGTGATATGGATAAGCTTGTTGAAGGCTTGCAATTGCTTAATCAGGCCGATCCTTGTGTCGAAGTGTTGTTACAAGAGACTGGTGAACACGTGATCTTGACTGCAGGCGAATTACATTTGGAACGATGTTTGCGTGATCTCAAGGAGCGATTTGCCAAGATTGATATCCATGTATCACCTCCTATTGTACCATTCCGTGAAAGCATTGTGAATTCAGGTAAAGAGTTGTTTACACGATGAGGAAGAGAAATAGTGAACTTACCATGTTATAATAGAGCTACCAGCCAACCGAGATACTGACAATGGAGCCGTACCACGTGGTCTATTTGAGATCGAATCGTCATCCAAGAATATCACTCTCAATGTTCGTGCAGTACCCTTACCAGCTTCAGTGACCGAGTATCTTGTACAGCACACTGCCACCATCAAGTCCATTGTTGATCAAAAGGCCAAAAAGAAGTCAAAGCATACCGAGGAAAGTGAGGAAGGATTAGAGCAGATACCCACTGGAATGGAAGCTGGTGACAAGATTGTGTCGGCCGAAGAGTTCCAAGCAACGCTGCGTGAAAAGTTTGCCGAGGTACAAAAGCAAGGTGGTCCTCTAGCAGGATTATGGGACGGCATTGTGGATCAGTAAGTTGGCATCATTCCACGGGTTTGGATGATTTGGTTGTACTTATTTCCTTTTCCACAGGATCTGGTCTTTTGGTCCCAAGCGTATTGGTCCCAATATACTTGTAAATCGCATTCCGGGTTATGTACGAAAGCCATTCTTTCAAGTGGAAGAATCCACGGCTCAACAAGGCGTGACAGAGGATCACAAAGATGAAGTGCTGGAAGTGGCAGCCGAACAGCAGAATGATAGCACATCACTGGGTATTTTGGACGTTGATTTCCCCATCCACACTGGCTTCCAGCTTTCAACACTGACAGGTCCATTATGTGCTGAGCCTGTGCAAGGTGTTTGTTATATCGTACAAGGTGTTGATTTCCACCGAGAGGAAACCGAAGGCGCTGATGGTACGTGAAAATAGGACAATGGTATTAAGGAGTATCCTATGCTTATACGAATGCTTGTCTAGTACGTTCACGCTTGGCATTGATCCAAGGAAAGGTTATATCAGCAATGAAAGAAGCATGCCGACAAGGTTTTCTCGATTGGTCTCCACGGTTATTCTTAGCCATGTATGAATGTGATATCCAAGCATCTGGTTAGTTCTCCTTAGTGTGTGTTGGATATGCAATTTATTGAGTGTGTTTTATAGCCGAAGTACTTGGCCGTGTCTATGGAGTTATTTCAAAACGTAAAGGCAAGATTATCTCTGAAGATCTCAAGGATGGTACACCCTTCTGGCAAATCAAAGCATTGATGCCTGTTATTGAGAGTTTTGGATTTTCAGATGGTATGTCGGTGGTTATTAAGGTGACAAGAGTGGTTCCTAATCATATTTCCTAGAAATCCGCAAGCGTACATCTGGTGCTGCTAGCCCACAATTGGTCTTTAGCGGGTAATTTATTATTTTCTTCTTGGTCCCTATGCACCCTTTGCTAACCAAAAATTCCTCTAGATTTGAAATGTTGGATGAGGATCCCTTCTGGGTGCCTACCACTGAAGAAGAGCTCGAGGACTTGGGAGAGAAGGCTGACAAGGAGAACCTGGCCAAGAAATACATGGACACTGTGCGTAAGCGCAAGGGCATGTTTGTTGAAAAGAAGCTAGTGGAACACGCCGAGAAGCAGCGTACATTGAAAAAGTAGATAGACCTATATGTAATATATTGCAAATCATGATTTTATTTCATCTCAATTCTTTCTTCCCGCAAAAAAAAGCTTATGGTACACAGATGAAATCTGTTGTTGATGGGATGAATCGATAAGCGGACTGTGATCTACTTTGGGATGTGGGAAACCAGCAGATTGGTAACGATTAATGTCGCCGTTATAATATCCTTATACACGTGCTTTGTAGTCAGGCCCCTATTGTGGCTGTTTGAGATAGCAACGAGACATGGGCAAATTGTGATATGAACAAAATACTTTCATTGAAGACGATCAAACATTACAAAAAGTTAAACATATAATATAACAGGGGAAGAGGCTATGTACAGGAGCGTTGATCAACAACAGCGTATCTAATGGGGTAGCTAGGGGATATTTTTTAATACATGGAGCGGCAGACGTGTTCAGCAGCAGTCTGAGGACCGAGCCAAGACTCAATGTTGACATAAAGACTATAAGAAAGTAAATGTGAGTTGAAGACTGCCAAACGTGAAAAGATTTAAAAAAAAAGATGCTTACGTGTAGCCCATGATACCCAAACCCCAGAGGATTAAGATGATATCAATGATTTTGAGCCAGATGTTGTTGCCAACCTTGAGATGGAACATGCCAGGGAAGATGAAGCAAAGTGGCATACAAGCGACGATACCAACCAACGAGACAAACTTGTCAAGGTTGTCAGCACCGACACCGAAACTGACAGCAGCCGAAACGATAGGAATGAGAGAGCGTACTGCATTCTTGGAGAACTTCCACTTGAGCGAGAGCTGACCACTACGCTTTGTGCCAAAGATACCACGCTCGATAATCTTGATAGGAGGCCAAAGCATAAAAGGAGATGAAAGGATCATAGCAATAGCATACAACAGCTGCACTGTAACCGAAAGAGGTTCGGTGGCGAGATTGGAGACAACGCTAGCTTCAACTTCGTCGCCATAAGCAATATAGCCGATTGTACCAATGAGCACCATGACAGAGGTGATAATCACCATGCCAATATTGAGCACCTTGGGGAACTTTTTGGGATCCTTCATGCCTTCAACTACAGAGATGACCATGCCGATGCCTTCAAAAGAAAAGACTGCTGTACCAATCATAAGGCCAAAGTCTCGTTGATTGACAATAATGATATCAGGGCCGACACCATGAGTATTGATCTGGGCACCACAATAGTAGAGGACGCAAATAAGACCAAAAGCGATAAAGACATCAGCAATGATTGCACACCATGAAAGACGAGCGATTTTGCGCACCCAGGTGATAGGGATGACAATGGCACAAGCGATCCAAATCCAGTATTTGCTCTCGAAAGGTGGATTACAACTTGAAAGGGCTTCGGCCACCAAGTTGATGTTTTGAGAAACGAACATGAGATAGGAGGCGACAAAACCCATTTGCGAGATGATCAAAAAGAAAAGAACAGTGTAGCGAGCATAACGACCATAGAGAGTTCCAGCCATGTCACCGTAGGAACCTCCAATTTGGGCCTGGACAGTTACAAGCAATTGGAAAGCAATAGTACAAATGATAGCGAGGATGATAATCAAAACGATTGATAAGGCAAGGCCACCATTCTTGAAACTGCAAAGATAGATTTGTTAGAACTGGTCGACGATGGTCTTTATGTTATATAGTATACTTACGATCCAGGCAAGAAAATGACACCAGTACCAATGAAAGCTTTAAGCAACATGAAAAGAGCCTTTCCAGCACCTGTAGTACCTTCAGGGACATGTTCAATTTGGATTTCCTGAACAGACTTTTCACAATCGACGGATAATTGTTCTTCGTGATGTTCAGCCTCCACTTGGTATTTGGATTCGTCGGCTTTCAAGTGTGACATGGGGAAAGATGTGGAGTGTGTGGGGGGGAGAGAGAGAAAGAATAAAAGTAATAAAGTATGGAATGAGGCCATATATTTATACACTTGGACACTTCCCCGATCATGGAATAGGGATATTTGACAGCCATTGGATCACAAGATGTTGGATTGGTGGGAAACAAAGATTCCTTTTTGGGAGGAAGAATCATGACGTTGTAAACTCAATCAGGGTAGTACAAAGATTCAAAGACAGTCAGTGCACCCGCTGTCCGGCTGCAGCTTCTTTGTTTTCCGGGAACAAACCACAAGCCGTGTATGGTGGAGCCACTGGAACAAAGCGTCGCAAACCAACTCCGAGCGTAAGACAACTACTTGGAAGACTCAAAGCAACCACTGAATGACACGCATTGGGGTTTGGCATCGACTTTAGAACACAGCACATTACAACATTACAGCAATGTCTAGAGCAGCTGGTTTACAACGGTATATGCAGCCACTTTTTTGTTTCTATGAAACCATGCAAGTCTCACACATGCATTCCACGTAGCATTGGATGCACAAGCAACTCTCATTGATATCAACTTTGACGCGGAAAAGTACTCTATTTGTGTCCAAGATAATGGAAATGGCATTCGCTCTGATATATTGCCACGTTTAGCACAACGACACAGTGAGTCTTGCGCATGAAGATGATGGATCATATAACTGAGACTAATAATGCTATTGTATAGTGACCTCCAAATGCCATAGTCTCCAAGATCTTCAACAAGTCAGCACATTTGGATTCCGGGGTGAAGGTGAGACATCTTTTTTTTCTTTGTTCTGTGGGGAAAGGAGGAAATATTCTCTTTATTTCTTATTGGCTTCTTCATCAGCATTGGCCAATCTAGCTGAACTTGGAATTCTTCAAATTGTCTCACGGTACGCTAATCAAACTGCGATGGCGATCTGGAAGGTAATTGTACTGTGGGAAAAACACACGCACACACACACTCCATATTCATACTTATTGTCAACTCTTAGGATGGTAAATTGATCGAAACGGCTACTTGCTTTGAACGCCAAAATCCAGGTACAACAGTAACCATCCGAGATTTGTTCTTCAAGGTAAATGATGAAAAGGATGCTTCATTGTTGTCTTCTACTACTTACACAGCAGCGGCGAATATTCTGTAGTTTCCTGCTAGGCGACGTATCCTCACGCTTACGGATCGGGCCATCAAACGCTTCGTCATTACCACAGCTCTCGCTTTTCCGCATGTTGGGTTTTCTGTGGTTGACCGTGACACAAAGATTCTTTCCACCAAAAGGGTAAGCAAATGGTCTCATGACCTCACAGCGGGATCCATGATAAGTCTTAATATGGCAATTCACAGTGTTCCTCAGACATGAGTCTTTTCCGCCAAGTTTTCGGCCAACCATTCGCTCAGGTAAATTCGATGGGTGTCGATTGGTAGCACCAAACAAGTGACTTACTAACCACTGGACTTTGATCACATAAACTCAAGAACATACGCCCATACGAATGCTATTATGATAGTATCAAGATGCAAGGCTTCTTCGGGATCATTCCATATCCAAGCAAGGTTTGTAGCCAAAACAGAAGAGGTCACTTGACGAGATCTTGAATCTTAAATGTCTCTCTTTCCCGATAAAGGCCCACCAATATCTATGTAAGTACATATTATAATCGTATATGGTAAGTGAATGATACGTCTCTAATTACCTCTATATATACTATAGTTGTCAACCGCATTCATATTCCTCAAAATGAAGTCTACAAGATTATCTCTGATGCATTCAATGAGAGCTCCATTATGAAGGACCAGGTAAAAACGGGAGGGTTACACATACAGTGGCATTTAAGGTTAATCAGTAAATCACTGATAGGATGGGTTCCAACTTAAGAAGGGGAAAACAAAAAGTAAGTGTCTTTTGAGAGCGTTGCATCATCATCATCATCGTAATCCGGTGTAACGTAGGTAGAAACGTTGTGGATAAGCATCCTGTATTTGTTATTCATGTGGAGCATCCTTTACTGAGTACATATGATATCATCACCTATCGGGACGCTGTGCCTGAACATAAAGGGGTAAGTATATGTTTGCATGTGGCAGATGACATACTTAAAGCATTCCATAGATTCATTCAGAATTGGAAAAAGCAATCCGCTTGTTGACAGCCAACTTTTTGCGATCCCATGGCTTCATCACCAGTACATCGTATCAGCGTTTCCTTGATAAACAGACCATTTCCTCCTCTTCTTCCTTCCCAAATGCCGCGGCAACCCATTCCAGACAAGTATTACCTATCAGTTGGCATGATCCTATCAATGGCAACCTATACCAAATACAAAGCCGAGGCTCCCAGTCGTATGTTGATCGATCGCATCTTCGCAGCAAATCATTGAGCCCATCCACAGAACCCAATCTTTTGCATATACCTCAACGACTTCACAAGGATTGTCTGAAAGATGCAGAGGTTTTCGGGCAGGTCGATAGCAAGTTTATCGTTATTAAGGTGGAGCGTACTTTACTTATGGTGGATCAACATGCTGCGGATGAGCGAGTGCAACTGGAACGAATGCTATGGTCTTTAAAGGACAATATACAAGTCATACAACTCGAACCACCTATACCTATCGACCTTACCGACAAAGAACGTCACCTAGCAACCAAGTATATGGATCATTTACAGCGATGGGGTATCCACCTTTCTCTGCAACACCAAACACAGCAACAACAACAACGTCGCGCATCGGTCGAGACGATATTATTTGCATCGCCCCATTTTGCAACACCCGATGTATCACCTCACTTTCGGCAAAACCAGGGAGCTTTGGTAACACGATTACCCCATGTCATTGCTGAACGATGCCTTGCCAATCATTCATTGCTCGGGGATATGATACGGGAATATATCCATTGGCTCGAAAAGAATCAACAACATGTCACAGACCCAGAATCAGAATCCTTTGTCTTTTTGCGTACTTGTCCTCCAGGGATGATGCAGCTTATGCGATCAACAGCTTGTCGGGGTGCTATCATGTTCAATGATGTCCTTACTCACGATCAATGCTGTGCACTGATACATGCTTTATCACAATGCCGGTTCCCTTTTCAATGTGTTCATGGCAGGTGAGTGCCATTGTATAGGAAAAGGAGGCTTAAAAGGCTGACTGATATTAATAGACCTTCAATGGCTCCCCTTGCAACATTGTCAGATACATCTCCTCGTCGTCATCGTCCGATTAACTGGAACCGTTTTTGTAAATAGTCACCCACCACTCACTTAGATGCATACCTGCTTCGTATAAATAAATCATCATCGTTGTGATGCGTGCTTGCTTTAGATGGCTTCACGTGATACCTTCCTCTAGTAATGTCCGTCTAGATGATAACCTACACGGGAGCGTTCGTTTTTATCTAAGGCTGCATAAGATAACCTTAGCTAAAAACTTGTCGTAGATAAGCAACCGGTCGACGTCTTTTTTAACTATGGCTTCACCAAGCGAGCTATGTAAACCCGTCTGATTCTGGATGTCACTTCCTCCTCCATAACTGCCAATTCCGACTACTACAAGTAATATGACTCTTATAGGGGTGATGATGGTGATGGTAATAGGGACACGGCTGTGAAAGTGTGGATGATGTGAAGAAAAATGGATAACTCTACATCGATATGGATCTAGTGCGTTGGTGAGGCAAAACAAGTGGACCATTATCTGAACAAGATTACTTTGCATATACACGATCGCATTCTTTTTCTTGGGGCGTGCAATGGATGTTCTCTTTGCTACGTACTCCCAAGCTTTTAGTGTTAGGAGATCTTAGCGCATAGTCTTTGTTTCATTCATACGCGCAACAACAATGATGATACATAAACAAGAATTTTCATTGTCAAGATTTACATAATGATTTCACATGAAGGGGTTGGTTGGTTGGTTGGTTGGAAGAAGTCTATGTATGGATTGATCTAACGGGGTGGGCAGCAGCAGCAGGACATTTGGTGGCGGAGCCATGTTTCAAGTGTATTCAAAAAATAACGTCCAAGCGCAACCCAGCTTTGGAGAGCACCTTGTCCTGACAGCAGCATTCTCGGTAAACGACAGATCGATCAAACCATTTGATATCCCAGTGTCTCACCAATCCATTTGCAGTGACGATGAAGGAGCAAGTTTATGACAACACTCCAAAGAAAATGTAAAGTAGCAGGCGATCCAAGTCGACGATCATGCAGTTATTGACACTTTTATCCTATTGATCTCTGTAGTCGCCACATTCAGTTTGGCGTCATGTCGCCTCAGAACATGGTCAAGATTGGTGAATTGGAAGTGACTCAACGCGACTTGTACCAACCTGAAAGTCGTACGCCTGTCAAGGGTGGTGTGCTTGATCTTCGGATGGTAGGCTTGCATTGATAAAGATATCTCGCTGTGCCACTCACATAGTATACGCTAGGGTACCTCCAACAAGCAATCGACCTGTGAAACTTGTGGCAAAGGCATGCAAGACTGTGCTGGTCATTGGGGTTATATGAAGCTTGTTTTGCCCATCTTCCATATCGGTTACTTTCGAGCTACTATCAACATTTTGCAAGATATCTGCAAGGTACAATGGCGATGCCATGAGTATGATTGAAGGTGAAAGCTAAAAAGTGATATTAGACCTGTAGTCGTGTCATGTTGGAAGAACCAGAACGACGAATGTATCTCAAACGTCTACGTGCTCCCGGTCTTGACAACATGCAGCGGATGAAGATTGTGAAGGCCATCAATGAGAAATGCAAAAAGGTGACCTACTGCCCCCACTGCAAAGAAGTGAATGGTAAGAAAAATGATAAAAAGAAACATGGAAGGTGGATGGGATCACTAAGGAGGATAATTATTAGGCGTTGTCAAGAAGATTGGTCCGATGAAGATTACACACGACAAGTATCGACTTAAGCGTGTTGCAGCCGAGGCTGAAGAATTCAGAAAGACTTTCAGTACAGCAGCAGCTACGATGCCCGAATTGAAACCACACATCTCCAAAGCACAAGATGATCTCAATCCATTGCGTGTTTTACGATTATTCCAAAAAGTTACGCCTGAGGTATGAATATCAATGGTAGTAGGGGAGTATTATATTGACAAGAATGCGGGAATAGGATTGCGAATTACTTGGATTAAGCGAGGAACACGGTCGACCAGAATGGTACATTTGGCAATACCTTCCTGTTCCACCAGCATGTATTCGACCATCAGTTATGCAAGACGACAATACCAGCAATGAAGATGATTTGACAGCCAAGCTTACCGAGATTGTTTTTACTAACGCCATTATCCGAGCAGGCTTGGAAAAAGGTATCACGGTGATGAACCTTATGGAACAATGGGAATTCTTGCAACTTGCAGCAGCTATGTATATCAACAGCGAATTGCCTGGTGTACCCAATGCCAATCAAGGCAAACCAAGTCGTGGTTTAAGTCAGCGCTTGAAGGGTAAACAAGGTCGTTTCAGAGGCAATTTATCGGGCAAACGTGTGGATTTCTCTGGAAGAACTGTCATTTCACCTGATCCCAATATGCGCATTGACCAAGTCGCAGTTCCTGAACGTGTCGCCAAAATTCTCACCTTCCCCGAACGTGTCAACAAACACAACATCCACAAATTGCGCCAAAACATCATCAATGGTCCTGACGTACATCCTGGTGCCAACTATGTTCAGTCTCAACATGGTGGCTTCAAGAAATATCTTCGGTTTGGTAACCGTGAACGGATTGCTAGCGATCTCAAAATCGGCGATACGGTCGAACGCCATTTATCAGATAACGATGTCGTCTTGTTCAATCGTCAACCATCACTCCATCGATTATCCATCATGGCCCATTTTGCCAAAGTTATGCCTTGGAGAACATTCCGTTTCAACGAATGTGTATGCTCGCCTTACAACGCTGATTTCGATGGTGATGAAATGAATATGCATTTACCACAGACACAAGAAGCTAAAGCTGAAGCCATTGAGCTCATGGGTGTGAAAAACAACCTTGTCACGCCGCGTAACGGTGAACCGCTTATTGCCGCCACACAAGATTTCATTACAGCATCCTATCTCTTATCTCACAAAGACACTTTTTATACCCGTGCAATGTTCTGTCAAATTGCATCATTCATGTTTGACGCTGAAATGCATATTGAACTCCCACCTCCAGTGATTTGGAAGGTAAGAACATCCTCATCATTTGAATCTTTGTATCACTGACATCATTTTATCATTAGCCACAACGTCTTTGGACTGGCAAGCAAATTTTCAACCTTCTTTTCAAGCCTAATAAGGATAGCAAGGTGCTACTAAACGTCGAGGCCAAGAACAAGTCATTTGTCAAAGAGGAGGGCCGTGTACCAGATCTTTGTCCAAACGATGGATGGCTGGTCGTTCAAAACAGCGAGATCATGTGTGGTTTGGTGGATAAGGCTATTGTCGGTGATGGCAACAAGAACTCTGTATTCTATGTTATCCTTCGTGATTATGGTGCTGTGGAAGCTGCAAAGTGTATGAACAGGTAAGCTCTCTTATATTGATCTTCAACATCGAGCTAAAGGTATATCCCTTTTATTTTATATGAAAATAGACTTGCCAAGCTCTGTGCACGTTGGTTAGGTAGGTGTAAAAAGTAAATGGGAGAAGGATATGTGCTGACGATCACAACAGCAAATCAGGGCTTTTCCATTGGTATCAGCGATGTTACACCGGGCAAGCGTCTACGGGAAATCAAGGATGAAGAAGTAGCCGAGGCATACAAAAAGTGTGATGAAGTCATTGCCAAATTCAAGGCGGGTCAACTGGAAACCATGCCAGGTTGTAATGAGGAACAAACGATGGAGGTGAGTTACAAGATCATATGGATGATGTGAAATGCTCATCAAGGCTATGGCCGATTTTAGTCTATCGTGTCTGGTATCTTATCCGGTGTTCGTGGTGATCTCGGTAAAGTCTGTATGAAGGAATTGAATATGTACAACTCTCCCAGTATCATGGCTCGGTGCGGTTCTAAGGGTAAGTCCACGTGTGAAGATGATATACAATATCTAACATGGGCCGATATTTAGGTTCGCAAATTAACGTATCCCAAATGGTGGCATGTGTGGGTCAGCAAATTATCAGCGGTAGTCGTGTGGCCAATGGTTTCCAGGATCGTTCCCTGCCACACTTTTTGAAGCACTGTAAGTACAAAGGGCGTATTACGGTTGATACGTTGACTAATTCCTTTGAATAGCGAGGAGTCCCCCTGCAAAGGGTTTCGTTCGCAACAGTTTCTATTCTGGTTTGACTCCCACTGAATTCATTTTCCACGCCATGTCCGGTCGTGAAGGTTTGGTCGATACCGCTGTCAAGACCGCTGAAACCGGTTACATGCAACGTCGTTTGATGAAGGCCTTTGAAGATCTTACCACACACTATGATTTGTCTGTTCGCAATTCGGAAGGTGCTATGGTGCAATTCTTGTATGGCGCTGATGGTTTGGATCCTATGACCATTGAAGGTGATGGTGTGCCAGTTGAATTTGAGCGCAATTTGCGACATGTCAGGGTAAGCAAGCTTATAGAATCATGTGTTGCAAAAGAATGTTTACTTATATTATTGTTACATAGCTCACACACCCTGCTCGATATGATGAACCATGCTTACTTCCTTGGCAAATCCTCCAAATTGCTGAAACAGAGATGGATCGCCCAATTTGGAAGACCAATTGTACGCCAGCCTTTATTGAGATGACACGCAAGTTCGTTACTGAAAAGATTGCTCGCAAGCTTGCCGGCATCCGCAAAACGCATGGCATGCTTCCTGGTTTGGCTGTGCCGGATGAAGATTTCATGGATATTGATATTGATGAAGATGTTCCAGGTATAAAGCTACTGTTTATTTTTGATTTGGTCGTTCAAAAACTGAATTCCTTTCTCTGCAATAGATGCTACAAAGGCCGCTGTACGCAATTTGTTTATCATCACCGAAAACCAGCTATATCGCTATTTGGAAGTGTGTCTGTCTAAGTATCTTAAAGCCAAGATTGAGCCAGGTGAGCACGTCTTCTCTCCCATGATCCAAGCAGGAATATATTACTAACACTCTCGCTTTCCCAGGCACTGCTGTTGGTGCTATTGGTGCCCAATCTATTGGTGAACCTGGTACTCAGATGACGTTGAAGACTTTCCATTTTGCTGGTGTTGCTAGTATGAACGTCACCCTTGGTGTCCCTCGTATCAAGGAAATTATTAACGCTGCCAAGGTTATCTCTACGCCAATTATCAAGTGCGAGTTGCATGCAAACAAGGACGTAAGAGCAGCTCGTGTGGTCAAGGGCCGTGTTGAGAAAACGACTCTTGGTGATGTGGCTATGTTTATGGACGAGGTGTATGATGCAAACGAAACCTATATCTTGATCAGGCTGGATCTTGACGCTATCAACAAACTTCAGGTATGGTCCACCGTCACGTGTTGTGAGATTAATCTAACATGCTTTTGATGTTGTCAGCTCGAGACCAACATTTATGATATTGCAAATGCTATTCAAACTTTCCCCAAGCTGAAATCGGGACAACTTGTGAGTGGACGATATAAAAATTGCTCATCGCAAATACTTATTTCAGTTCTCTAGGATGTGCAAACCAGTCGACCTGACATCATTCGTGTATATATCCACAGCAAGCAAGATGAATCTGTATACTATAGCCTTAAGGCTGTCAAGCGTGTATTGCCATCAGTTATTATCACTGTACGTTACCATCCATTGAAAAAGTATGATGATAGGATATCTGATATTGTGACTTTTAGGGTCTTCCTTCAGTTGTTCGTGCTGTTATCAGTGAAAAGCAAGGCGGAAATGGTGCCAAGCAGCTGCTGGTTGAAGGTTATGGTCTTCTTAAGGTTATGACCACTGATGGTATCATTGGCGAACAAACTACATCCAACCACGTCATGGAGGTTGCAGACGTTCTAGGTATCGAAGCTGCCAGGTAAGAAAGGAAGCAATGCAGGATCATTTGTACCTATCTCGCTGACACCGTCGTTTAGAAACACTATCATCAACGAAATTCAAATGACCATGGAGAGTCACGGTATGACCATTGATCATCGCCACGTCTTTTTACTGGGTGATATCATGACAAGCAAGGTATGTTGACCAAATTGATCTTTATCGACAAATCGCTGATCCGTGGACAATAGGGTGAGGTGCTTGGTATCACTCGCTTTGGTATCGCCAAGATGAGAGATAGTGTTCTCAGTGTCGCCTCGTTCGAGAAAACAGCAGACCATCTTTTCGAAGCTGCGTTGTATAGTAAAAAGGATGCAGTCGTGGGTGTTTCTGAACAAATTATTATGGTACGTTTCAATGTCGTCGCTTCTTCGATTACAACGACTCACTCAAAATCTATGTCAATAGGGTATCCCTATTTCGATCGGTACCGGTCTTTTCAAGTTACTACAAAAATCAAAGGCACCCAAGCTACCAACCCCAAGGCCCCTTATGCTCGAAGCATGATTATAATAAACAAACTAATTCACAGCAACATATTGTCGATAATAATCCTTTTATTGAAATGGTTTCCCTACCATCGTATCTTTTCTGGAAAGTATTCACTAATGAGCTCTTTGTAATATGGCTTGATGCTATCCAAATCTGGCAGCTCCTCTGAATATGAATATAGGTCGTAACGAAGGAATGTTTTTACCCATTTCATCATTTGCATGTCTTGTTGACTTAATAACCACGCATATGCACCTTCCTGATGGCATGAATAAAATGAATGGTACCGGATTATGAATAATGCTTCGGGTGGGAGATAATCTTTGCACACCATGTACATGTATTCGTCGTGTCCAAAGCTCATATAAACATTGGCAAGACCACAATGTGGTTCGTATATACCGTGTTCTGTGCCGTAAACAGGATGATTGGAATCTGGGTTCTTGTCGAAAAACTGAGAAAAGAGAACACTTTCGCAGTGCTTGCAACCCACAGGGAAGGTATCACCAATGACCTTGCAATAACAAATAAGCGCATATGCATATTTACTATCATTTAATAATAACACACTTACCGTCCATTGTTTCTCACCGAGAACGTAAAGATACTTGCCCAAGTCATGTATCAAGCCTGTGAGAACCATCCAGCGTGGCATCCCTTCACGACGCATGGCTTCTGCCATTTGAAACGCATGCACCTTTTGCTGGAGCTGAACCGTGTTCTTGTCAAATTCCAGATTGTCGAGCTGATCAAGGACATCCCATATGCTAAGCATGGCTTTGTCCAATTTTCCATATTTCTCTCTGGCTTGCATAACATAATCGAACGTTTGTCGTTCTCGATTTTCTTTAAACATGTCTACGACGCTCGAATGTATTTTGCCGTCTTTGAGCTGATCATAAAAGCTGTAAGTCTCCTTGCATGTGTCGTAGCGTCCGTAATTTTCTTGCAATAGCCTTTCCCATGCATCAGCATCTGCTACTGCTGTTGCTTGTGATTGTGCATCAGTCATTGTGGGCAAGGATAAGAAATGCGAAAGAGAAGGAATATTTGTTGGTCATGCAGTGATAGCGTGGGTAATGCATTGATTTATGTTGCACAAGACACTTTGCATATGTAAACAAATTCTACTACACTACTTTTCCCAGTTGATCCTTGTTTTCGGTAAATGCGGCTTTCATGTCGACCACACCAAAGGACTGGATGATATCAATGGCAACATTTGTTGCTTTTCCAACAGGCCAAAACACCGGTATCCGACTTGGCAAGTACCACCTTTGTAACAATGGGACCGATACTACGTTGTTGGGCGCAGTGCTGGGTTTCATTGTGCTCATGGTTGCCATGATGACATACTACTATCGCCATTAGCTGCCGCTATTTCTTTTGCAGTAAGCACACTTACACTTGGAAAGATCAAGGCAAATACAGCGCCAGCATGTAGTGTGGATAAAAAGAACGTCAATAACGTAGCAGGAAGACCTGTAGTATAATGATAGTGAGCGAATCCATAATGAGAAAAGAAGATAAAGACCATACCAAAACCGAAAAAGAAAGCCCAATGCTTTTCAACATGAGCTAAACGTTGTTCCAACGACCATCCTAGATGCATCCATTTGTATCTATGATAACAATATGAGTTTCTTCAAATGTTGATCCGGGTGTGAGGATGCATACTCGAAGCAATAGTAAGCCATGAAGATACAGTTGACGTAAAAGGATAATGGTGTGCCGATAAGTGGGATCACTCGTAAACATCTGATGAATGCAGCACAACTCATGTATAGAATTCCCATGCCGATGGTGGTGGGTGCTGATATTGATTCACTGTTATCGTGTCGCTGATACTCGCCGCTATGCATACTAAATGCTTCCTTTGCGATCCGTGAAAAGAAACCGGCGTTTGTCATAAGACATAGCATGTACATCGGATATCCTGTCAATGTCTATTGATGGCAGCGGAATGAATATGGAGGTCACCGTCCACTTATACTACTACACATCACTATCAAGCTTACCGTGTATGAATAGCCAAACAACGTATGCTCAGGTGTATTATAGAAGCTATCGATGAAAAACAGGATGCCGAGAAATATGACGCCGTTTAGTAGTACTGTCTTGATCAAGAAGCGCTGTACAGTATGCGATCTGTGAAATGCAGTATAAGATTGTCAGGTCGTCATGGCAACAGCTTGCGATCTACTTGCGAATGGATCAGAGTCGCAGCACGAGACCAGCAAAAAGCTTGACGGAAGCCATCGACAAAGCAATCGACGTGCTCGGCAACAGAGATGCGCACCACCAAAGTCATTGACGAGCTGCACGGCAACGATAAAAATGGGATAACGGTTGTCAAAGGAGATCACCAAGTAATTGGGACCAAATGATGTCCTATCAATGGACCATATATTGCGTACCTTGATCATACATCCATCCCGTTGGCAATGAAGGGCGCCTTTCATTATCTATAACCTCTTGAAGCACATGTTGGCACGTGACGAGATCTTTCACTCCAAATGTTAGAAGAATGATAATCAGCGGCTAATAGTATTCAATAAAAAAAGTGAAGGTGGCATGACAATGGCAAATCTTTGTGATTCATCAATATGTTTGTTTGGGAACAAAGAGTGATAGATAGCTTGTATATCTTAAGGGATGTTGACACCTGCCATGGTTTGACCGATTTATGTACGCATATCATCACATCTCCTAGGTTCTTTGACAAAGCATCCATCGTTCATTGTCTTGTAATCGCTCACACGCCCGCCAAGCATAATAAAAGAATGAGGTTCCCACCCATCACTTTCCTCTATCTGTCATACTTCTTTGGTCATTTACAAGAGGTGATTCATATTAGTGCTTCATTATTATCCATAAGCTCTCTCATTGTAAATAATAGAAGAGGTAAATATGAGGAGAACCATCGTCTAAGTGTATGTATAATCCAAGCCATTTATTATCACATCGAAACTAAACCTAGTCGTATGCTATCCTAATGCATAATGGGGAGTGTCGGATATAAAAGCCACGCTGTAATTTCAAGCGTTGACCACCAACTTGTACACTTCTCCTTGAATGCATGGCTTGCTGTTGCATCGCATAATTCGCCATAGGCCTGCATTCCAGGTCCTACGTCCAGCATGTCAACGCTTCTACTCGAAGAAATCGTCTACCGAGGTGCGTGTGAATAGCCGATCGTTCAACAACTTGGAATGAAATATTGATACGTGCCTCCTCCTCCACCACTTAGAAACTGAAAGCTGCCGATCCTGCACGCAACATTGATCTCGAATCGTTTCCTGCAGAGAACATACGAAACTTTAGTATCATTGCACATATCGGTACGTCGAAACGAACGCTGTAGTCAATATACCTTGTAACCGTATCCTGGATAGATCATGGCAAAAGTACACTCGCTGACAGGCAAGTGACAACATATCATCAGCAGCAATGCAATTTCTTCCTAACTCTCGAAAAAGATTACTGGAGTTGACGAAGACCATATCAGCAACATCATCCAATAAGCAAGTGCTCGATAAGCTCAAGGTGGAAAGAGAACGTGGTATCACAGTCAAGGCACAGGTAAGCCGTTTTTTGATGCCAAAAGAGAACCTGCTCTTATACTCATTGGTTACTATAGACTGTATCCATGTTTTACAACTACAAGGGCAAAGACTATCTTCTCAATCTGATTGACACTCCAGTAAGGATTTTTAAAAAGGATGACTTGGGTTACCTTGGTGGTTGATTGTTTTGCCTTTCAGGGTCATGTGGATTTCAGCTACGAAGTTTCACGATCACTGGCTGCTTGTCAAGGAACGCTGCTGTTGGTGGACGCTGCGCAAGGAATACAAGCTCAAACTGTGGCAAATTTTTATCTTGCTTTTGGTGAAGGACTGCATATCATTCCAGTACTCAACAAAGTAAGTTCGGCTTCGGCGTGGTACAATCCTATGAAATTAACAGTGCAATGCACATAAAGGTGGATCTCCCTGGCGCTGAACCTGAGAGGGCCATGCAACAAATTCAAAGCGCTTTCGAATTGGATACATCATCTATTTTAAAGGTACGTGACAATACGTGAATTGGATATCTGCTTTGCTGACTAGGAAACGGATTATAGATATCGGCAAAAACAGGCTTGAATGTTGATACTGTATTACCCAGGATCATTGAGGATATACCACCGTAGGTATCAGCATGCGGTATTCAATGCTATATTCACACCTCTTTTAGCCCGCCGGGATCACGCGACAAACCATTTCGTGCGCTGTTATTCGATTCGTGGTATGACCAATACGTTGGTGTGGTGTGCCTAGTGCGTGTAGTGGATGGAAAGATTCGCAAAGGTACGTCCTCGTGTGTACGATCCTCAGCATCATTTACTAATTGAAGCTTATGCAGGTGACAAAATTGCATTCGTCCATTCCGACTCAAAATACGATGTATCCGAGGTAAGAGGCACACAGCATTAGAAAGATACGCATCTAATTCGCTCCCAACAAGGTTGGAATCATGCATCCTGAACAACTTCCCACTGGATATTTGTGAGTATTTGCGACCTAGAGATAAGGAATATCTTCTTACCATTGGGCTAAATTAGGCATGCTGGACAAGTTGGCTATGTGATCTGTGGTATGAAATCAGCATCCGAAGCTCATGTTGGCGATACCTTTTATCATATCGGCAAACCAGTCGAAGCATTACCTGGTTTCCAACCTGCACAATCAATGGTCTTTGCTGGTATTTTCCCGGTTGATACGAATGATTTTCGTCGGTTGGATGAATCGATCACCAAGTTGACATTGAACGATGCCAGTGTATCCGTACATAAGGAGACAAGGTGTGTTGAGATCTGGCACGAAGTAACTTTCTCGCATTGTATACTCATGTTGCCGATAGTCATGCTCTTGGGCAAGGATGGCGTCTGGGATTTCTTGGTACACTCCATATGGATGTCTTTCGACAGCGGTTGGAAAATGTAGGTAGTCACTGCGATTCAATCATGTTAATACAATGGCTGACGTGATATCTTTTAGGAATATGATGCCAGTATCATTGTCACACAACCCACCGTCCCTTACAGAAGTAAGTGCTCTAATGGGTGAATGAATCCAAGCGTCTGACTATGGAGGAATATAGTTGTCTATCGCGACAAAACAACCAAGATTGTTCGCAACCCATCCGATTTTCCTGATGCAGATGAACGTGCACTAAAAGTTGCAAGACTGGAGGAGCCCATGGTTTTGGCTACTTTGATCTTTCCAGAGGTGAGAACTTTATTTATGGTTGCTCAAATAGCGCGTTACTAATGGCATGAGAACAGGATTACATGGGTAAAATGATCGAGCTTTGCGGGGTATGTATACTACACATCTATTGCAGATAGGAAGGATTGTTAGTAACTGCTCGAGTAGAGTCGCCGTGGAGAACAACGTGAATACGTCTTTGTGGATGAGACCCGAGTGATGATGAAATACATGATGCCGCTTGCCGAGGTAGTCACCGATTTTTACGATGAACTGAAAAGCCGTTCTTCTGGATATGCCACGTTTGATTACGAGGATGCTGGTTATGAAGAAAGTGATTTAGTCAAGGTATGGGCATTACTGGATTACGAATAACTTTTATCTAAACCAATTGACATTGTTAGATGACGGTGTTGCTGAATCATAAACCGGTGGATGCCTTGTCTATTATTTTACATCGGTCGCAAGTTGACGTCGTTGGTCGTGATTGGGTGAAACGCCTCAAGAACGTAATCCAAAAGCAGCTTTTCGAAGTCGTTATTCAAACAGCTTTGGGGCACAAGATCGTGGCCAGAGAAACGTGAGTAGACATTTTTGCACATTGTAGAATGAGCTTGATGCTGATTGATATTGTAGAATCCCGGCTCTGAGGAAGAATGTAACCGCAAAATGTGTAAGTATTATGCATTTATCTAACATGCATATATGCTAATGTATGAGGTATAGTATGGTGGTGATGTCTCCCGGAAAATGAAGCTGCTTCAAAAACAAAAGGAAGGCAAAAAGCGTATGAAGATGATCGGTAAGCAAGTTTTTTACATGCCATTGTTTCTCTTGGTCTGACCATTGGTCTTTAGGTAATGTCGAGATTCCCCAAAAGGCCTTTTACGATTTCCTGGATAAGAAATCTTGATGAATGAGCACGGCAACTCCATTATCATTGTACACAGCATTCTCACCATTCCCTGACACCGCAAAGCAATAACGCCATAGAACTACCATTGTACACATTATATATAGACTCAACAAATGATAAACAAAGAGTGTGCTGGGTACAATTATTCCACAACAATACTGCATTCCTGCTCCATTGTCATTGTCTTGTATCATCAAACAGCTACAATGTACATTTTTATCCCTACACACATGGTGTGCGATGATTCATTCTTATTGTCTTTTGCTTTTCATGCCACTCCTTCAATTGCCACTGCTGCTGTTCCCAGACTGCTTTGCTCTCCCACGCCCACTCATTTTCTTTTTGCTTCATTCAAAGTATGTGGTATGAGCATGAGTATACGCGATTGAGTGGTTGCCATTTCACTTTCCATGCTGCAATGCTAGCCATGCCTCCTTTCCTCGCTCCCAATTCCACACAGTTAATAAAAGTTACTGCTATTGATAGGGTAACGAGTGTCAGTCAAAAGACAGAGTGAATAAAAGCAGCGTTGATTCCCCATTATTTCCTACCAAGCTGAATCAAATGCCGGCACTACTGGGTTTGAATAACACCTCTTTATGTATCCCACTACTCATTTATTGAATTGCTCTTCATGCACCCTCCCAAATATGCTTCTGATACTATTACTGAATTCTACATTGATTTCTTGATACCAAACACATATAGCTTTTATCCACTTTTTTGTTCTCTTTTTAAGGAAATTTTGATATTTATATAGCTCTGGCGTGTTTAAATTATATGACACGTGCGGTGCGAGAGAACGATCAAGAATATCCGGGGAGGTAAGTGATGTGTGTAGGGTAGATAAAATAAGAAAGACTCCACTGGCAAATAGAAATACAATGGGATATAACCAAATATAAAATAAACAATGAACACTGTAGACTGAAAGATCAACCTGCAATGAACAATCGAAAGGATAATCAAAGAGAGAGAGTAAAAGGGAACAATGGAAGAGAGATACGAATAATCTAAAGGATAAAAGGGATCTCGTTCGCACAATAGTCAGCGACCAGCAATAGGAAACAATCCAAGTCTTTCAATTCACTCCAAAAAGCTTGTTCTTCTTTATTCTATCATTGAGCTATTTTATATTCACTTGACAAATACTATGATGACAATGATAATGATGATAATGATAACAGCGATGTGTGTGTGTGTGTGCGTGTGCTTGTGTGTGCGTGTGCGTGTGCGTGTATCTTAGTGTATCTGAATTTACATATAGTGCGTCTGAAACATAATATGTGGTCATGGTGCATTCGGGTACAACAGGGAGAGTGATAAAGATGATAAGACGTCGTAAGAGAGTCGTTGCCAATGACGAATGTGTTCACAGTGCAATCGCGGTGCTGTCGTACTGTGCCAATGTAAGGGTGTGAATGAATAACATAACAAGTAAAGTGGAATGAGCTGAAATAAAAGTCGTAAAGTCAGAGAGGAAGCTAAGAAATGACAAAAGTGATGAGTAAAGAGAAAAGCCACGAAAAGAAAGTGCAAACAGGGAACTGGGAAAGAGGGAAGCAATAAATAAAAATGACGTGTGCGAAAATGTGGTGCATGAGACGGGGCGTCGGGGAATCCAAAAAGGGAAAAGCAAAGGAGTGTGTGGGGAACATCAAGAATCGCCAGAGGACATCACGTGTAAGCCTTCAAGAACGAGTTTGACGTCATTATTTTTACTAAAGAAAGTAGTAGTTTGGTATATCATTACGTTTCAGGCTTGTCACCTCTCCCGCCGTAAAGCCAAACTACTACGGAAAAAGGGTTACTCCATCCTTGAACGTGATATCCAAGCTTGAAATTTCTGTGCAGCCCGCTGTACTTGAACATCGGGTACCATGTTCTTGCGTTGATAATATGGTACTAGCATGTCTCCATGCACTGCGCCATCCAATTTACGTGATGATGGTCCTGCCAAATGGTAGGTACCAAGACTATTGACCTTCGTCACAACCAGGGGACCGATCCATCTATCGCTAAACTTGCCGACGGGTGCCTTGTCGCGCATTAACACCTGTTCTCCAACCCGAAATCGTTTACGAGGAGCCACCAGCTGATCATATCGCCTCTTGTCACGTGCTTGTCTTTCCTTAACTCGCATGCGTGCTTGTTCACGGCTGGTATCGGAAAGATGTTTGATGACTTGTGTGCGCTGAGCAATTTCCACCTCAATCTCGCCTTCAACATAATCGATTCTGGGGGCGGGCCATGTAGCCGGGGTATGTAATTCATATCCAAATAACAACATGGATGGTGAAAATCTTGTTGACTCGTTTGGCATTGTACGAATAGCCAATAATGCCATATCCACGTATTCATCCCATCGGTCAGTTTTGTCATCGTCCCGTGCAATTTTGGCAATGGTCTGCGTTAAAGTCTGATTCAATCGCTCACAAAGGCCGTTACTTTGAGGTCGGTAAGCGGTCGTGGTGATATGTCTGCAGCCCATGTCACGTAAAAATTCTCGAACAAATTCAGATGTAAAGTTGGATCCTCGATCCGTCAAAATATAGGAAGGCACACCATACATCTTAACCACTTGATTGAATAAGAAATCAGCTGTCGTTTCTTCATTGATGTTGGGTACTGCAGCTGCCACTGGCCACCGAGTCAAGTAATCGATCGCCACCAAAAGATAACGGTTACCATGCCTTGTTGGTTCTAAGGTGGGACCCACAGCGTCACAACCGATCATGAAAAATGGGCGAGTAGGGGGATTTGCTTGAGCATAACGCCTTCGAGGGACTCGTTGTCTAAACTGACAGGTCTGGCATCCTTTGACGAATTCCTTAACATATTTTGACAAGCCAGGGCTCCAGAAGTTTTCACGTATACGTTGCCAAGTTCTTATCTCGCCAAAATGACCTTCATTATGTACTTGCTTCACAACTTCCTCAATATTTCCTTCATGGAGAACCTCAGGGCCAAAGAATGTTGGATCATCAGTTTTACGATATAACTTTCCACGGTAGGCTTCAAGACGTTGTGCTTGGTAACGTAGCTTGCGTTTAGTGGATTCATCGGCACCATTAGGATAACGTCCCTCAGTGATATAATAATACAAAGCCAGATAGTAAGGGTACTCCATTATGGGATAAGATGGTTTGAAAACAAGGCGATGAATCGCCCTATTTAAATAGTAGTATGATACGGCTGAAA
>JNEU01001148.1:0-134011 GCA_000697475.1 Lichtheimia corymbifera B2541
TTTTGAATACAAATCATAATAAACTTGAGCTTTTATATACACATAATACCTCAAATGAAAGATAAAAGTGCTGCGGTCAGCATGAGACCAACACTGAGCGGGGTTATATTGACGGAACACGCTTAAAAACGCGTTTAAAGTTCCCGGACCCGAGTCTTTTGGTTGCATTTTTTCATCGTTTCTGGACAAATGATATATCAAACGATAGAGAAAAGCCGTGCGATCAATATGATGTATATATCGTGGGGCATATGTTTGAGAGACGTGTGAAGCGCGTTTTTAGTTGGTTGACACGCCATTTTCACCTTTCTTTGTCCATAGCTACCTCCACCAAATTCCATCCTTTTTACATGAGTTTTACTGCAAAAGATAGAGAAAGGTCGTGTGGTTCACATAGTATCAATAAAGTGTATGCAAGTTTATTTGGATCATGAGATAAAGTGGTGGACAGTATGTGGGGTATGAGACAACAGGAGCAAGCAGTAGTCAGCCAGATCGTTAACATTTCCCCCTTCCTTCCTACATTGCGTGCATTCAGCCCTTTTGTTGTTGATTGACACCAAGATCTTGCTATATGCTTGCGGCATGGGTGACTAAAAGCTTTGGAATTTCTGTGGACTCAAGATCGCCATGGCAAGCCCAATTGGTGCACTCGTCAACGTATCCATGGATACCACTGGATGTATATGGTAGACCTGGAGATGCAAGCAGCATTGTGAGCATATGGGATCTGTTAACACGCCCATCGCAGCAATCGATCCACCTTGATCCCTTCTGTACCTTGGCGTCCGTATATGGCAATATCCTTTCCAGCGCCGGGTGTATACGAGTTATCGACCAAGTCAAGCAATAGCCGTGGATCATACAATTAGAATATTACAGCATCATCCTTTTGATCTTGGCTGCATATGCTCTGCCGTTACTTGCTTCAAGGCACCTTACTGGATCGTGGACAATAGCAGCAAGCACTCCCTGTAAACTAAACTCATATCTTTTGACAAGTCAGCGTTAGAACACAGCTTAAAACATATTGTAGTTGTAGTTGATACATACGGTTTATTCTTTTATTACTGCTACCAAAATAAAGATCACAAAGAAACTATATAACCAAACGGATCAGGTATCTTAAAGAGCCAACGGGTATCATTGCGTCATTGTACGTTGGTTGCTGCCATCAGAAACATTCCCATCCTTGATCCCAAAAAAAGTTGCTGCATGATTTGCCTCGAGTATTCGCATTCATCCACGGCGCGTTCCCTCTTGTCATTTCGATCCAATCCGCCATCCTCTGCCATATGTATCCACATGATATGATCCATCCTTCGCAGCTCAACCAGGTGAAGAAGCTTGTATTGCGGTGTACTTGATAGCTGATATCGCATCCCATCCTTTGAAACTCATATGCATCAAAACAAGTTGCTACATGCAAATAAGCTACTGTTATACAATGGCTATCTGATGTTCGCGTAAAAAAAGGCTGTACGGCAGGGTTGCTGCAAGTTAACTTGAGACAATGGAGTAAAGACCTTGCAAATAGCAACAGCTGCAACGTTGGGTCGCGGCAGAAAAGTGTGCAAGAACGTGTGTTGTAGTAGAGTGAACAAGCCTGTGAACGCTGCTTAAGACGATGGAGGAAAGACATCGCTAATAGCAATGGCAGGAACGAACGCTGTTACGTTTGGTTGATGGTAGAGGAGTGTGTTGTGTCAAAAGACGCGCGTGTTGTAGTAGTGGGGTGCACACGCCATGCAGTTGCCATTCAGTCGAAGACAAATAGGATCAAGACAGCTGTGGCATTGACATGATGGGTTGAAGCAGGACAATCGTTTGCAGGTCATAGCTGTACTTGAATGGGGCAACAGTTGAGAATGGGAGGAAGAGACTAGAAGGCGGGAGTGGAAGAGGTGGAAATTAAATAGGTCAGGCACAGTCAGACATATCCATGCACACTGTAAATTAATAAATCCATGATCTTGACTGCCTCTCTCAAACCTGAAACTTTCACACAAGATGCTCTTGATCATGCTGATCAACTTTGCCTTAATAATGAACCCACATTTCATTCAAAGATTTTGAATGGGAGAGCATAATGTGGGGTTTACTATGATGGGCGGAAATTGGGAAAGCGCCGGATTTATGAAAAAGTCAATTAGTATGTAGTTTCTTGAGATTCCTCATTTCGCACTTGAAACTTGGTCAGACGGTTCTCTGGGACATGCTGATCAACTTCATTCATTTAAAAACCGTATGGTTCATTATGACGTTACAATGAATCGGACGGCCCAAATATAGGACGGACGGAGCGCGAGTAGGGTGCATAGTGCACACCCCCGCGGTTGTTCATCTCAAACTCCAAACTTGGTCAGCCGGTCGGGCTTCGACATGCTGATCAACTTCATTCAAATAAAAACTATACGTTTCATTTGACATTTAAAATGGGAGCGTCCGACGATGAACGGATGGGAATATAAGTAAGGCGGACAGCCCATGATCTCAAGATTGCTCACAACAAACTTGAAACTTTCACACAAGATGCTCTTGGACATTCTGATCAACTTTGTTCTCATAAAGACATCATGCTTCATTTAAGAATTTTGAATGGGAGGGTATAGTGTAGGATTGACTATGCTGGTCGGAAATTGGGTATGCGACCAAATTCATGAATTGTCATTTAGTATGAATAACCTTGGGATTCCTCATCTCGGATCTCAAACTTGGTATGAAGGTTCGCTGAGTCATGCTGATCAACTTCATTCATTTTAGAATTACATGTTTCATTGTGAAAAGTTTGAATGGGAGCGTCCGACGATGAATGGATGGGAAATTTAGGTAGGGTGGGCGGCCCATAACCTTTGGATTGCACATCTCGACCTTGAAACTTTCCCACAAGATGCTCTCGGGCATGCTGAGCAATTTCATTCTCATAAAGCCTCCAGGCTTCATTATGAAAGTTGCTAAAAACTGATAACTGCATGTTTTACCTATACTATATTAAGGGTGATGGGGCTGTTTACTGTTGATTGATTGTGTCAAGAGCACCATAAGCAAGCTGATGAGCTGGGTGAAATGGCAAATGGGTACGTGGTGGTTGCTGCATAAATGGGACGATGATTGCATTGCCTTTAGAAAGCTACACACTGTTACAATGGTTTACACGCGCACCTATCACAGATGAATGGGTCTTGGTAGATGTCACACTCATGACTGGTTGAGCTGAAGATATTATAGCAAGTGAGCTTTATTGATCCGTTACTGCTACTACTGTTCCTATGTATAAGTCTATAGACAGAGAACGACAGTGATATAGGGTCACGTGAGACACACGCCTGTCAACTTGATGCAGCCTTGCATGATGAACTCTTGGAAAATTTTCAGTCATGTAGCGGAGAGGGTAGCTGGAAGATTTGACATCCCTTTCTCTTCTTTTCAACCATGTCAGATCAACCTTCACCCAAGCGTCAGCGTTCTGAGGAACCTGAGGAACCGTCTACTACACAGCAAGCTGTCGAACAAGAACAAGAAAATGATAATGATTATACACAAGAAGAGTTGGACAAGGGCTTTGAACTTATTAAGGCTGTGATTGCTGGCGATCTGGTAGGCACAACATGCATGGTCTTCCATGACACATGATCTGACGCGATTGGTTAGGAAAAAGCCAAGGCATTGGAGGCTGACGATGCTGACATTTGTTTCAATGGGGACGAGCTTGGACGGACACCTTTGCACCACGCAGCTGAGCATGGAAAGAAGGAAATGGTCGAGTGGCTTCTCAGCGAAAGACATCCATACAACTTGCTTGATAAGAAGGACGTTACAGCAGGCGAACTTGCATACAACAATGGACACCATGACATTTATGAAATGTTGATTGCCGAAGGAACGCGTGCCGAGTTGTTGATTCGTGCCTTGAAGAAAGCATTCCCTGACGACGATGAGGAGGATGATAACAAGGTGCCCAATCAAGAATACCTGGAACAAAAGTTGCATTATGACGACAATAAGCTTATGGATGAGAACAACGACGCCGTGATGATGGGATGGGAAGCACCTTTGATGGTCGAACACGCCAAAGTCATGTGTCCACGAGAAGGCTTGGATGTACTCAACGTCGGCTTTGGTTTGGGCTTGATCGATGATGAACTGCAAAAGTACAAACCACGCAACCACTACATTATCGAAGCTCATCCCGATGTTTACGCTCATATGAAGAAGCTTGGATGGGATAAGAAACCTGGCGTCACTATTCTCTTTGGCCGATGGCAGGACGTCGTACCCACCCTCACTCAGACATTTGATGGCATCTTTTTTGACACTTATGGAGGTACGTATATATATATGGGATTACCTGTTATCTTGGATACTAAATGAACAACTTTTAGAGTTTTATGACGATTTACGTGCGTTCCATGAAGCCGTTCCTAATATGCTCAACACCGATGGTATCTATACTTGGTTCAATGGCCTCGGTGCAACCAATCGATTCTTCCATGATGTGTATTGCCGTGTGAGCGAGATTGATTTGCATGAATTCGGTCTGAATACTGAATACGTCGAGATGCCTATCGGTACAGCTGATGAAAAAGGTGTTTGGGATGGCGTGCGTCAAAGGTAAGCGTGCTAAGAGGGAGGGATAACAATCGAGCCGAGATTGAACTTGCTTCTCTTGTTAGATATTGGGTCCTCGATAACTACAAGTTGCCTATCTGCAAGTTTTCCAAAGAGTAGTTTTTCCCCGGTTCATGCTGTATATAATAGACTGTGCATTTGATTTTTGAACATGGTTTCCTTTTTATTGTGAAGAGTGGTTGGGTACATGAGGACATGGTTTTTAAGCAATGAGCTCGACAACTAGAAAAAAGAGAAAGCATGATCAGTTTCCACTTGAATCCACCCTATATGACAAAAAAAAATACATACCACCACCAGCCTTCTTGATCTTCTCCTCAGCAAGGCGAGAGACGAAACGAGTGCGGACAATGACAGGTTGAGAGACCTTGCCCTTAGCCAAAACCTTGGCGTAACCGTTTTGCAAAGCATCGATGACAGGGACCTTTTCGGTGTTCTTGTACTTTTCACGGACACCTTCACCAGCCAAAGTCCAGATCTTGTCAAGGTTGACAACAGGACGCCAGTATTGGTTGCGCTTCAAGTGGAAGTGACGCATACCAACCTTACCAAAGTAACCAGGATGGTACTTGTCCATGTTGATACGGTGATGGTGTTGACCACCAGCAAGACCACGACCACCGGGATGCTTTCTGTGCTTGCCTATTTAACAAACAATCCACCCTATTGAGTCATTATATCCCTTTACATGCTGCTGTTGTCAATAGCATCTACATACCAACACGACCGTGACCGGCGGAAACGTGTCCACGCTTCTTTCTGTTGTGGTGGAGTCTGGTAGGCTAAAGGAACAAGTACAAGAAATAAATGGATTAGAGCCGATTATCATAACCATCCATCATTCATCCTTTGATTATTCGTTCATCCACATGTCGAATGTATTCATCCATCCATCCAATCACCATATCCACTATTGTTCACCCCCATTAACATAGTGTAGGGATTACTTACCATTGCGCTTTAAAGAGAAGGAATCACTCTGCAATCATTTGGGTTTGGAAATACACGTACCGTTTTCGGATTCCGCAACACATTCAAGTAGCTGACAGCTCATATTGATTTCTCAATGCCACAGTTATATCTTTATCTGCCAACACAAATTCATTTTCATAGTAGAGTATGTTTATACATGCTGGACATCTAATAAATTGCTTCTAAGAGTGGCGGATCCTAACCACGACATTCTTTCGCAGTGACAATCCTTGCAGTTTCTTCTTCATCCTTGGGCGTCGGGAGTTTACGTATATAATTCATTTTACTTTTTGCCCATGTTTATCTCAATCGAATTTAGGGAAGGCGAATAAAATAGCAAGTAGCTGTTTATACCCTCTTGGATAGCACTTGCCCATTAGCTACAATTATCCATCCATGCTATATGATTGTTGCGCTTCCCCCACGTGACACTCGTCAAGATATTAAGGGCATTGCTATTTGGCACCATCCTTTATGCAAAGCATGATTGCCCAATGCAATACGAGGCTTGATTGCTGACATCAAAGATGATCCGATCACTCTCTCTGCTTAATGAACACGCATACTAATATTTAAGAGTAGGTTGACATCATGGTAAGACACCTTGGGATTGTGTTAGGCGTACAAGTGATTGATTCCCTTGATAGATTTCTTATCACCTGCACTAACTTGGACAATGTACATATGTAAAGACAACATTACACCTAGGCAGCTCATGCATCAATTTATCAATCCATCATCCCCAACACACAAAAATCCCCACGCCCACCGTGTCAATAAAAGGATGTTGTCGCTGCCCATCAGAACCCCCTACGCCTCTTTCCTCTATCATACTCCTTTGATTGTTTACAATATCAAACCGTTGTGTGTATCATATACTACAATCGTGAATAAGTGCTGATCTTTGTGGTCTTCATAGGGTACTTTTTATTTTCATCCTATACTCTCATTGTCTTTGTATTGCAATATTGTATTCCTTTGATGAGGTAAAGCATGATCATGCTGCAGGATGAGTCACTGCTCATACACCCCACCTTGTTAGTTTCGATATAGCTATCTCTCCGTGATGCATCTGCAAAAGTTGGTTTCGGTGTCATGGTCTCCGTCGGGCTCTGCTATTTGCACCATGTCAATTTCAGCGCCCACTGTTGAAGACCTTGCACCCCACTTTGACATCCACTTATTGACAAGTACAAAACGACCTGCTGCGGATAACAACCCACATGTAACTTCCTGCATAAACCTGGCAAAAGGTATCTAGTGCTGCTCACGTGGCTTTTTTCGTTTATTGATAAAGATATCCAAAAGCAAGCGCGCACGCAACGTGGATCCAAAGCCAAGTTATAAAATCACGCAGCAAAACACACAAAAAATGACTAAATCAGAGATCATGGAAGAACTATCAAGATGTATACGTTATGTCTTCAAAGTGCTCGTGACAACTTTGATCCCGCGAGCATTAAAAGACTGGATGATAACTGTGAAGAAAGCTTGCATCATTACAGATGTACATGTCCTGAATACTTGAAAGTTGTTCGATCAGCTTTATCATGCCAAGACCAATATGCATTGGAGTCATTTTCGTTTCTCGCCCTGGACCCCAAAACAACCAGCATAACAAGGAGCTCACAAGCAGCATCATTCTCAGTACCATTGCTACAATCAAGTTATGTTGATGGCATTGGGTATTCGACAAACGTTGGCATGATGGATGATGAACGTGTCATCTGAAGCGTCGTCTGGGCCAAAGCATGAAGATGTGCAGCATACATAGACGGCGACACTCTCAAGAAAGTAGAAGCATTGACTGCCATTGTATTCCTTTTATTTGTGTTGTTGTATATAAACTATGCTATGTAAAAAGACAATTGACAAGTTGAATGATGGTTCAATGACATTGACAATAAAAGGGGCAGTATGAATGATAGTGAGAGATCAAAGGCCAAGGTGCTTGATGTGATGGATGCCCTTGGATTCACGTAGGCCACTTGACAGCCGACATTTTTAGAGAACCGACCCAACAACTTTAGCTCCTTCCAGCACTTTCTCGCCGCCACCCCTCATTCGTCCAACTATGATCACCGATCAACGAGAAGAGACCCTTCGTGAAGTGTGCGCTTTGGGGAACATTAAGGCAGCTCAGCATTTCGCCAATTCCGGCGTCAACTTGAATTCGCAAAACAAAATGAACGGATGGTATGAGCATTGAAGAGAGCTCTCCCCCTTTATTTTTTATGGTGCTTACAAAAGTGTGTTTCGTTTACTGTTCCATGGTAGCAAAGGTGTGCGCTTCATTGGGCATCCCATCGTGGTCACGTCAATGTGGTGCGTTTACTCTTATCTAACGGTGCCGATCCCAATGTAAAGACCAACAAGAATCAAACTGCCCTCGATTTGGCACGTGACAAACATCCCGAGATCGTCAGTCTACTTGAGCCTGTCACTAGTACCGGTGGTGATGATTCTAACCAAGCAAAACCTGAGCCTGCATTACCCATTGTGCCGAGGTACCTGAAAGAGCCAGACTTGGAGAAGTCTTGGTTGTTGCCGGATGAATTTTCCGAGGCTCGTATCGAGAATGTTGTACGACAACATCAAGCTCGTAAGGATATGGAACAACCATCCCAACCGCAGCAGCAGCAGCAACAACAACAACAGCAACAAAGCAATTCATCCGCAGCAGAAAAAGAGATTCTCGTTTATCTTGGCAATCGCAATGACGAGTCGATTATGGGATCTGTCTTTTTAAAGAATGAATCGATTGATGCGTCGTTAGCATCTATCAAGCAGGTAAGAGTTTGTATTTGTTTGGCAAGATGATATGAGGGTACTTATCATTCTACTAGGAATTGGATGGATTACCGGAGAACTTTGTGCTTGGTCGTAACAATGGCAAGATGACGATCCCTATCAATTCCAAGCAGATGGATAAACCCTTGTTAGATATCTTCCGTGGTGAAGAGGATGTGCTTGTTATTATCCCCAAATAATTATAAAGCTGTAATTTTATTCAACTTGCAGGCACTGACATATGATGGGATGAGTGGGGAGAATGAGTAAGCAAACTTGAATGCACCTTGGCAAACATCATTTGATAAGAGAGAGAGAGAGACATGAATGATGATGATTCCGGTATATTGTGGATCCACAAACAATGATGCATTGAGTTGAAAAGGAAACCAAAACAAAGGGCAAATCGAGTTTCCAAAAATGTGATCTTGCTTTGATATCGTTTCCCACCTCCTTCATTCCTCAAATGATATAAACCAGCACCTCATTTGCATTCTTCTTTTTTTCTCTCTTCTTCATGGTTTATCATCCCAAACAACTTGATCCATCGGTAGATGTTGGATCACCAAAGCCAACACGGCTTCGACAACCCACTGCAGTAAAAAGATCCGTTCATGCACCCCCAGCATCATCATCATCACCCAACACCAAACGTACATCTTCCCGGATGACTCCTCCCAATAATAACACCACACGAACTCGTCGTCCTATGGAGAAAAAGAATACTCGACAACAACCAGCATTGAACAAGTCCATTCCCACAATGCCAAAAGCCAATGCTCCCAATCGTCAACGCCCAACCCATTCTCCTCATGCACGATCGCCACCCGCCCCGTCTAAAAGAGGTGGCCACAAACCTCCTAACCATACGACTCAATTACCAGCACCTCGGTCCCCTGCTACTACACAGAAATCCTTATCACCAGTGGCACAGATGCGAGAGCAATATGACAAGCTGAAACTACAGGTTACACAACATGATGCGGTATTTCATTGTCTCTGCATGACTAACACTACATACTACTTTATGTAGAACAACCAAAACATGGATGTCATTGCTCAGCAACAAGATGAATTGCGTAAACTCAAAGATCAGTTGGCACAGCAACAACAACCAGCAACTCCTCCTCCTGAAGTGAAACAACCTAGCAACAGCAACAACAACCATGCATTGAAAGACGCAAAAGACAATGAGACAACAACAACTGAAAACCAGCTGCATGAACTCGAGCAGCAAATCATGAAACGAGATGAAGAATTGAAGCAGTTGCGATTGGAGTTGAAACAACAACATGATGCATTAGTGAAAGATGATCACCGTTTAGCATTGGAGAAAAGGGAAAAGGATTTGCAACAACGTGAAGAGATGCTTAAACAATCCCAGAACAGCCATGTGGAGCAATTAAACCAACTCAAAGTGGAGGTAAGCATAAAAATGGTGCCTACTTGTTATATGCATACGGGATATTCATTCGTCTATACCAGAACAAACAAGCTTTGCAGCGCTTGACTGAAAAGGAAAAGGAGCTCAAAACACTCCAGGATAAGGTTGCTCCCGAGATTGCAGCATTGAATGAACAACTCGAGGTAATAATAACAACAACAACCTCCTCCTTAACACACCCACCCCCTGACAATGACACATGATTCATGGTGGTTTTTTTATCATCTAGCAACAAAAACAAAAGCATCAACAAAGTTTACGCCAATATGAGACCATCGTTGATGAGAAGAATCAACTCCTGCAAGAGCACCAAACGACCTTGAAAGAGTTGCAAGAGGCTCACCAAAATGAGATTTCCAAGCTCCAAGCCGATCAGATCAAGAATATTCTTTTATTGAAGCAGCGCCATGCCAAAGAAATGGCTGATATCAAAGCACGTTTGGAAGAAGCAGAGTCCAAGCTCCTCAACAACAACAATGATGACACCGACCAAAAGATGGAAGAACAATTGGAACGCGTGTTGAAGGAATTCGAACAAGCAGAGCACTCACATCCAGTACAGCAGCATGATGATAATAACAAGATGCAGCATGCAGCGGGTAGTAAATCGTCACAACATCATCATCATCATAACTCAAAACAACAACAACCATGGACATCACGTTTCCTACCAACAGAGGCTGTTTCATGGCCGGCACCACAACCGTTATCCATTCTTCGAAAGACCAACAACGCATACTCACAGCAAATCCAATCTTCAGCGTATGATGATGATGATGATGCATTACCGGATTTGATACCTTCCGACCATACAAAGATCCAATTATATATATCCTCCGTTTCTGGTAGCCCCTTGGTAATTTATCTTGGTCGTTGAGAGGCGTTCATATATTGGAGTGTAACAATTAACATGTTGTCTACATAGGTCAAACGCCATCAAGATACCATACAACAATTGCTCAAGAACAATAATATTCCTTTTCAAGTGGTGGATGTGGCAACAAGCAAGATGGCTGTGGAGCATATGAAGCGTTACGGCAATAACAGATCGAGTGAGGGGCATGTACCACAGGTGTTTGTGGGTGGTGAATATCGAGGCGTAAGTCCATATCCATTGTCTTTTGCGAGTATGTAAAACTAGGTTCACTCATTTGTCATTTATGTAGGAATACGAAGATATCCTTCAACATGCAGAGAATGGGACATTGGAAACACTGTTAAAACCTGAGAGCAAGGTACAGGATAGCACCATGGAAGGCACACAAACAAGTACAACATCCAGCTCGAGTTCTTCTTGGCAATATCCTGTGGATGGTGATGATGATGAATATTTGTTAAAAGAGCTTGAAAAAGAATTATGCAACGGTAAACAAATCGATATTGATAGCCTGTAGTCGTTCTATTGTAAATCCCCCCCCCTTTTTTATTTCATGTATTCATTCCCACATCTACCAGCATCTATTGTATATCATTCTATATCGTTCCTATAAAGAAAAAGCATATTGTCATGACTACGTACAGGTGACTCGTCTCCATGGTCACGTGCTTGGCAATATATTGGATTTTGCCTGGCTTTGAATTGTTCACAACGATAACACCTCCTCGTCCCCCCTTTGGCTTTTTGACATGCAAGCATCCACACTTTCCACCTACAGACATCTCTTGCGTGAAGTCAATCGACAGGTTGATAGGGTCTACATTGAGAAGCGCGATCGTATCACTAATACCAGTATTTACTTTAGTTTGCCAAGAGCAATGACGTTTTCCCAAAGCAGTTGAAGACTATCTACCGTGAAAACCAGGGTGTCACCGATCCCGAACGCATCATGAGCTTGAATCGCAATGCTGAGAATGTGTTGACTTATCTCAAGAGCTCACGACAACACAAGGTATATATATATATATATATATGTCATATTGGGAGGGGGTTTTTCATTAAAACGACATGTATAGGAACTACGTGATCGATACTCGGCCATTGTTATGGAACAAAAGAAAAAGCTCGAAATGACAGCAAAACGAGTGGGTCTCGAGTTACCCAAAGAGTATGATCCCCAGACGGTTGCTCAGGATCGCGTCATGAATGCATTTCACAAGCAGTAGATAATAGATAGAATTTTACATGAGATTGTATAAAACATTTGGCATTGTTGGGAAATCATTGTATATGTTATGTACTGTACAGCGGATTCATTCTAATATCCTAAAGGTATATAAATATCTCAATCAGGCAGCGAAGCTTGTATCTTGGCAACACATAGCTGGAGAGGAGGAGGAGGAGCGTGTGTGTGTGTGTGGGCGGGCTGAATGCAAAGCAGGCAAACATAAAAAAAGGACAAGCACCTAGTTTCTGTATATTTCTCTCACCAAGAACGCAGCTACATCCAAATCCTATAAAGAAAGAGTCAAAAAGTTGAAGCAATCAGCTATAGGTCATTTTTCACTTACCTGCCAATATTGCATATGGGCACTAAATGCGCTTAGATAAGGGTTCTCCAAGATGCCTTCTTGCAAACAAAAATCGACACGGCCCGTTTGATTCAACATTCTCAATTTCTCTGCGCCTGAAGTCTCACTTGCCGATGAAGCAGCTCTTTTCCGATACTTGTCTGTCAATGATGGATCACTCCGCGACCGAGAACGCAGTGTATTTTGCTCGTCCGATTCAGGTGATAGGGATTCACTGCTACCCGTAGTAAGCTCATTGTTGTTGTTTTCTGATTGTGCAGTAGCGGCAGCAGCGGCAGCAGCAGAAGCAGCAGTTGCTTGGTTGATATCATCCTCCAATTGCTTTGAAAGACCCAGTCCACGCATAAACAAATTGGCCGTTAATCCCATTTTGAACGATTCATACATGGCACCCGCTCGATTGGCAATGCCTGAACCCACGCTAAAGCCAGCATCAATCACGCTCTTTAATCCACCCTTGATATAAGTGATAGGCACCGGTTTCAATTTGGCAGAGTGTTGACGTGCAATCAATGGCTCAAGTCGATACGCCACTGGATCCGACTATACACCAAAAGCGTCAATATCATCATCATCATCAAAGATAGAAATATATTTTACCTTGTGAAATATATTGTATAGGTTTTCCACAGCAGGATAGCAAAAGGATACTGTGCTCGAGGATTTGGACATGTCACCAAAATTGTTCACTTTGCCATTCGCCATATCATCTTCAAGACACTTTCGAGATGCAATCTTGTATCCTCGTAGCAAAAGAATCACACCGAGAGGGGATCCCACTGCGAAAAAGTTGCGAACAGGGAATAAAAGGGCTGGTGATTTCTTGTCCATAGCCATGGAGGATGCTTGTAAATCATCAAGCATGGAAAGCGTGCGAGCTTCTCTTGTGAGGGGTTGTTCTGGTTGTGTGCTCAAGATATCAAATGCAAGGAGAGACTAGAAAATCAAACTAGTCAATCAACAATCAGATAGAAGAGAGAAAGACTTACGCCTAGAGAATGTCCCAGTAGGGTCACTTTGCCATTCCTTTCGATGAAGTCGGGATTCCTTCGAACAAAAAGACGATATACGCGATTGATTTCTCGTGTGATGATGGATGTCATTTGATCTCGGTACTTTTGTGTCAGGTATAAGGGTACTATCATAGGGAATGAGTCATCATCATCCATAAGAGAAGAGAAAGGATAGACATACCATCGAGAAGAACATCGGAGACGACTAGACGAATGTTGGGTACACCATCCAAAGTCACCTCATCAAGGGTGGGACAACCATCATCGGCACCAATCATTCCAAGATCCATCTCCACCCCTTCTTCATCATCACTTGCCATGCCGAATGTGATTTCATGCCGCCAAAGAATAGGAAGTACTTGGATGCCATTGGGTCGTTGTGGATTGTCAGTGGCTGCAATGGCTGTGGAATAGGCTGATTTGAGCGTTTTTCGCAGCATGTTGACATCTACAATGATGAAGAAAAGTGAGCCATTTCCCCTCATTTAGGTATATAGCAACCCTTACCATGTGTAAAGTTTTGACCCATTCTCTCGGACATCTTTTGACCAATGCTAATGATATGAGAGTCAGCAACCAACGTCGTCTTTGTAATGATCATTAATGACAACTTACCCATGAATCACAAAGACCAAATGATCAATACTTCTAACTTCCTCCTCACTGTCTTCATTGTCATAATCTTCCATTTCTTGTTCTGCCATGGTCATGTCGTTTGCAAGCTTCTCGTCAGGTTTCATGCCACGTTCTTGTTGTTGTGCACCTGGTTGTTTGGGTGAATGGGTTGCCTTTGATTTGCTTTGCTTTTCCACCTCAGGGTATCCTCGCAACAAACGTGTGCCGCCCAAATTGGATCGATTGGTGAGTCGTGTGATGATGCTTTTGGCGATTTTGCTTCCCGCTGTGTTGCTATTTGTTACATAAACATATAAACAATGAGCACACACGCATGTCAAAGCATATTCACCCCCGCCCCTTTGAGCTTACTAGAGTAACCATGCGGTATTGGTGCCTGTATAAACCATGTATTGTCCAAGATAAGGACCTAGCAAGTTCCACTGCTTTTCCACAGGCTGCTGTTCCAATTTCTGCTCCAGTTTCTTTTCTTCAATGGCGGTGTCGGATCGTTGAAGTTCCTCTTCCTCTTCTTTGAGTGTTGAATCCGTGGAGGATGCGTTGTTGATTGTTGTTGTGGAGGATGGTGTCATGGGTGGATCTTCAGTAATCAACCAAGGTTTATGCTTGCTTGAATGGATGTCATGTTAACAAAGAAAAACACAGAATCCAATCAATCAAGCACTACTTACTAGTAACCCAGCTCGATTTGTTCTGCCAAATTCTCTTCACAAGGAACCCATTTGGAGCCATCACCTTGCATAAACCAAGTTGCACGTCGCACCTCGTACACGGGACCTTCCCAATACACAGGGCTGATGGTTCTTTGTGTTACATCCACTTCAAACAAATGATCTTCGTTCACTAATACGGTTGCACGCACATCGTTGTTCTGATAATGAAAACTTATTATTAACCTATACAACACACGCCACTTTTATATATACGCGTACCTGATACGCCTTTTCAAGTGCATTCGAATCACGTTTAGAGAACGGGATCCAATCTTTGGGTGGTGTACGTTTTGGAGAAGCAGGTGGTGCCGGGCTACTGGTGCCTTTGCTGCGTGATGAGTTGGTGCCGCTTCTGGCTCGTCGATTCACAATGGGATCAGAAATTGGGCCATCCACAGCATGGAACCTAGCAATGGAATAGGGTGTAGACGATCAATGACCTGTCCATGGAGTACCATGAAGGATATCCGTTTACCATCGGACAGCTAGATTAGGAGCGTCTGGATCGGGTAGCAGACTTCGAGGACGACCCATACGTCGGTTTATATGATGGGATTGTGTGAGACTGTGTAAAGAGGATAAATCACTATCTATCATGATGATGCGATTTGAAGGAGTTAAAGAGAGAGAGGAAAAGATAGGAACAAAAGGAGACAAGATATGGGCTGTGTATGTAATGTACGGCATTCCAATTCCCTTTTGACATACGTCCGCATCTTGCAGGATTCACATGTTAAAACCTAAGCATCTACCCCATCCATAGCAATAAATTGCATATATACAAAAAAACGTTTGATCGTTGTTTATTATTATCTATTGTTGCAAGAAGGAGGATGATCTTAAGGCTCAAGACGCTTGGGGTCACGAGGGAAGAGACTGGTACGACGAATGTTGCCAAGGGCAAGGTAAAGCATGACAACACGTTCCAAACCAACACCACCACCAGCGTGAGGAGGAGCACCAATCTTGAATGCATCAATATAAGGTTGAATAGTAGAGATATCGACACCATGTTCCTTGGCACGTTCAACCAAAAAGTCAGGATCATGGATACGCTGAGCACCAGACATGATTTCTTCACCACGCATGAAAAAGTCGTAGGAGTTGGAGTATTGAGGGTTCTCTGCATCGGGCATGGTGTAGAAAGGACGAACAGCGAGAGGGAACTTGTCCAAAATGTAAAAGTCGGTGTGATACTTTTCCTTGACGAGCTTGCCAAGCAACTTTTCGTTGGTAGTGCTGTGTGTAACAACAAGTTACGTGTCAGTGTATCTATCGATGACTATCATCATCCCCAACACACATACCTCAAATCGTCATAGTCACCAAGTTCAACACCGGCATCACGCAACATTTGGATACCTTCAGAATACTTGAGACGGAGAGTCTTTGGCAAGAATTCGAAATCTTCGAAAGGATATTGTCTCTTGACAGCTTCAATCTCGACGCTGTAACGCTTCTTGAGGTTGGTGAAGATGTAGACAAACATTTCATCGAGGACATCGACGACTTCGTGATAGTGTTCATTGAAAGCCATTTCCATATCGAGACCCACGAATTCGGTCATGTGACGATGAGTGTTGGAATCCTCGGCACGGAAGACAGGAGCAATTTCAAAGACACGACCGAAATCAGCAGCAATACACATTTGCTTGTACAACTGAGGGCTTTGAGCGAGATAAGCACTTTGCTTAAAGTAAGAAACGCGGAACACGTTGGAGCCACCTTCAGAAGCAGTAGCAATCAACTTTGGGGTGTGAATCTCGGTAAACTTCTTTTCGATCAAGAATTCACGGAACAACAAGCAAACGGCGGATTGGAGGCGGAAAATGGCATTGTTGGTCGTGGTACGCAAGTCGAGAACGCGGTTGTTGAGACGAGTGTCAAGGTTGACACGAACAAATTGGCTGTCTTCTTGCTCAAAGTCGGTTTCAGGACGGGAGGCATCTTCAAGAGAAAAGACAATGCGTTCCTTGACTTCGGAAACAACGTAAATCTTGTCAATAGCAAGTTCAGCATCCGAGATAGTGCAGCTCTTGACTTCATCCACAGGCTTGGAAATGGTAGCATGGACAACAACAATGGATTCAGAGGGAATGCCAACGCAGAACTTTACCATAGGCTTGCTGATGGTCTTTTCATCCGCAGTAATGATACCTTGGATAGTAGACACACCTTGGCGGAAAACGAAAAAGCACATCTTGTTGCCAGTAGCACGCGAAGTGTGCACACGAGCACGGATCACAACCGATTCACCGGCACGACCACCATTGATGTGGGTAATATCCTCATATTTGGTATCTAACTCACAATTGAATATCCCCTTTCCCTCTCTCTCTTTTCATGATATCACTTACCAGTACGAGCTTGGGATTGGTTCATAGGAAGCTTGCCATAACGGTCTTGCGAAAAGTCCTATATATAACGTGTTATTGTAAGTACAAAGCATGGATGCATTGAAATACAATAGACATACCACATTGGCAGCATCACGAGCAGCCTTCTCTTCAGCAAGCTTAGCAGCAGTAGCAGCCTTGCGTTCGGCCTTTTCCTTTTCCTTTTGAAGCTTCTTCAAGGCCTTTTTGGAAAGAGGTTTACCCTCCTCGCTACAAGACATTACGGCATTAGCTAATGGGAAATAACGCAATGCGTATTGTTTTGTACTTACTCAAGGATAACTTCTTCAGTCTTTTGAGTGATTTCTTCAACGGGGTCCTTTGTAGGTTCTGACATGTCGACGAAACGGAAGGAGAGGTGGGCTACGCGCTAGAATAAATTTTATACACTTGTTAGTGGCGCCTGGTCCGGCCCGGGCTGTTACTCACGCTGATTTGCTTATACATTCACATACATATACAGAATTAAAAATGCCTCATTGGGATCAGGATATCACACACATACTTTTATGACATGGAATGACCGATCATTATTAAAAAGGACCAAATGATAATCATGTGGTTGATGACACATACACACAAAAGAGAGGGGGGTTTTGGTTGCATAGAGTATATGTATGTATATTTCATGCTTAGTTAGGTATTAAAACGTATATCAAATCTGCAAACGAAGACGATGGTTTAGCAAGAGGAGGGTGATGATGAATTTTTTCGTTCTGTCAATCCTGCTGAAGTTGCTGCTGCTGCTGCTGCTGCACTATGACGAGAGGCGTGGAGTTTTTTCTTTCTTGTACGCTTTGAGTCGGCTTTGCCAATACGACGAGGTCGTTCAGTCGATTTGATCGTGTTGTTGTCTTGTTTTGGCTGTATAGCATTTTCAATCATGTCACTTGTCGTATCATCCGGGTTGGCTTCACGTTGTTTTCGATTCGCTTCTTCAAACATGATAAACCATTGCACCGGTAAACGTTGCCCGACACTGACGCCAAGTTGGTACCATAATTCAATCAATGGATTGGATAATTCGTCAAATGCCACGAATGCATCAAAGTCACCGACCAAGTAACTAGAGAAAGGGGCCCTTAGCTTGTTTTACACTTACGTATATATAAGTATGTATGTACCTGGTATTCACCCATCGCATCGATCCACCTGTATAACCTGAAATCTCACCTTATGAGCGAGTCATATCCAAGCACTGATAACCTTTTTTTTATTGTCTTACGCAAGAGCAAGAATGAATACAAGTCTTCGTGGATGCCTATAAAGAAAAAGAAGAGATAAACATGGACGTCTGCGTGCGTGCATAAATGGATCAAAATCGACCTTCAAAGATAGCAATATGTGCACCCGACGTTACCCTGAGAAGATAGCTTTTACCCTCTTGTAAAGTGTCGGCAGGCACCTGTATTGTGTTCTTTTTTGTGATCTTTTTGTTACGTATCCAGCGCATCACTCCAGCGCTCATAGCAAAAGGAGAGCGAAGAAGAGAAAAAAAAAGGGAAACGGGATAAAGAAGGGAAAAAAGGTGAGGTTTTGACACCACATTAAATGAGGTGGTTGTGTGGCGAAATCAAAAACCCGCCATTTGCCCGTGTATATACATAGTTTCTCCTGTGCATTGCACGCCAAGCAGCCTATTTCTACCACCACTACTTGCCAACTGAGAGTTGGGGGTGGTTGGATGGTTGGGCCAGAAAGCTCTCATGCCGGAAAGATAATAACACTATCGTCGCTATCAAAATAATCCTAACGAGTGATGATAGTGAGTGCTGTCGTTGTTCACTTTTGAATGGTATCACCAAGGTTTTGCTCTCATTATTATCATCATTTTTACACTAAAGGGGGGTGGTATGCAGATCATTATATACATCTTTTCTCTCCTCCCGCTTTACTTTTTTCGCTTGCACCAAATCCGGTTCACCATTATTGATTGCCGTGCATCATCCTGTAACATGTTATCTTGATGCTTTGACAGGCAAGTGGAGATTTGCTCTTGTAACAATGCGGACGACATGAACGGTACTATAGCACGTTCAAAGGAGTTATTGCATATGGATGTGTGTGTGTGCCTCGCTAGCACCGCACAGCAGGAGGTATGTGCTACTGCAACGAATCATCCCTTGGCTGCTGCTGCTGCTGCTGCTGCTGTGGGTGCGAACTATACTAGGATAAAGCTTGGAGCCTCCCTGCACAAAGATAAACAACGCTGCTCTATGTATGTACATATAAACATGGCTTTGCTTTTTTATGGGTACGTCACCTGTCCTTCCAGAGTTGGATAGTCGCGAATGATAATTGGATTTGCATGATGCTTTTATGTACAGGCCTGTGTGCTGATCATTAGATCGCTCTCTCATATTCGAGCCAATGGTAACTTAAATCGGCGTAGGCTCCATAAATAGCACACACATACATTATTCCCTGAAACAGGTTCATGCACAAACTCGTAAAGAACAAAAAAAAAGATTCGTGGTGGTATATATTACAAATAATTTACAAACCAAAAAAACGATAAGGTCTCAAAATGTTCATTTACGCTAGCATGCCTCAGGCCATGTTTTTCCGTAGGGTAAACTTGAAGATAATGCGGCTTGTTGTGTTTGACCAATTTAGATACCAGCACCTCAGTATTCACGAAATGGACATTTTCATCAATCAACCCATGGGCAATGAGTAGTCGGTGTTCACTATGAAATCTATTAATACATGATGTCTACTACTATGGCAGCTGGTGAATTTGCTTACCTATCCGGAAACTGGTCTACCCAGTTCAGTACACTGCCCGTTTTATATCCAGCACGATTTGTCTCAGGAAGACCAAGGTACCGTTCCGTATAAGCCGAGTCGTACAATTCCCATTGTGTTACAGGAGCACCTGCAATGGCCATTTTGAAAACGTCGGGACGTTGTGCTAATCCCATCAGGCTGAGATAGCCACCATACGACCATCCAGTAATACCCACACGGTCCAGATCAATGACACTGGAAATGTTGCCTTCCAACGTAGCTTCAGCTCCTACTTTGGCATCATGCACATGATAAAGGCCCTGGATTTGATCATCAATCTCAACACTGCCTAGTCGACGATGGATATGCGATTCGAAGGCTAGCCCACGATCTGAGGATCCTCTGCCATCAATCACCACCACAGCAAATCCAAAATGCACCGACATGAGATAACGCTGTAACCTTGCCAGTCGAAAATCATTCGTCACCATTTGCGTCTTGGGTCCGCCATAAATGTACAAGATGGTAGGGTAACTTGTGCCTGGTTCATAGTATCTTGGCTTGTAAAGATAGCCGTAAAGCCGTACACCATCCGAATTGATAAACGAGAATATTTCTCCTGCGGGGACGGTTTGTGTTTCTGCATCGTACATGCCAAAGCTGCCTGATTTAAGTGCATGCCAGTATTCAAAGCTGCCGCTATTCGATGAATGGCGTCGTCGTCCACTTTCGTCAGAAGGTGTGGGTGTCGCAAGGACACGAGGAGAAGATCGTAAGGTATGCTCAGTATCTTCCATCATCCAACATGCAGCATCTTCCTTGGTATGGGGTATTGCAAACACTAGCGCTGTACGATCTTCCGCCACGGTGGGTAATTTGTTGTTGTCATGGTATTCGAGATGTTGCAAAATGATACTTTGTGTGTGATGTAAACTGGAAAAGCAATCAATGAAAACACCTGCCGACGTATCCATAGCAACGCTATGACTAAAGCCGAGCCGTGTAAGTCGAGAGATATGGGGTTGATCATGATGATGACGATAATGGGTGACATATAAATGTGATTCTAGAGGTGTATCTTTTCGAGCCATGAAATAAACAAGGTGTCGTTGTTCATCAACATAGATTGGGTGATCCGTGACGCACCAGTCTCCACTTGTCAACTGAGTAACGGATGAGACCGCAGCCGAAGATCGTTTTGATATATAGTAAAGATGTCGAAAGCCTGATAGTTCAGAATGCCAAATAAACTCGACGCATTCGGGTGTCGAAGATTTGAGAAAATAAAAGGCGTCTGCTACATTGATCCATATTGAAGATGTCTCTTCCCAGAGTATTTCGAATTGTGTTGTGTGTTGCTGCTGTTGTCGGTAATCTGATTCAGTGATAAATTGATCACAAGCGACTCGCAATACAGCCATGTGTTTCTGATCACGCGATAAAATTTGAACCCATACACTAATAAAAGAAGGGATGAGCAACCTCTATCACAAGTATACATACACAATGATTACCTTTGTCCATCCGGTAGCCAGCCAAACCTCACAATGTACTCGCACCAGGGAAATACATCCTTGATGCTACCATGCCATAATCGCTTTCGAACAATCCTGGTTGTTGTCTCTGGTATCACTGATCCAAATTCCACAATTTGCAAGTCGCTGACAGCATTGGGGGTCCCGGCTCTTGGGTATCGTACAGGTTCTGCTGCATTACGCTCTGGATGGATGGCTGTTCCATATCTTGGTTTCACAATCACCACGACATCCACATCCTTCTCACTGGTCTCCAAGTACAGGATTCGATTGATTGGATCGGTTGTTGATGATGCTGATACTGGTGCCCAATAATAACCAGTGTACCTTTGGAATTCTTCCTGATCCAATGATGGTGAGTAAAAATGTGGGGTTGGATATGAATGTACAAATAATTACCTGCATCACATGCTCTGAAGTGCCCGATGACAGCGTTGGATCATCCGTTTGCAATGAACTTGTCGTCAACTGTACTTCATATCCTTCTGTTGTTGATACCCAAATATCACGATTGCGGACAAAGGCGATGAGATTATTGTTGACACCACCGAGCTTTGCATCATTTCGAACAGGGGATTGAAATGTAGGGTGTGTTGTCGATCCCAGCGTGCTGGAAGTAGTGGTATTATTGTGGTTGTTGTTGTCGCTGCTACTGCTACTACTACTCCCATTTTGTTGACGTGTATACCTTGCTTGATGCTTTGGCGATGATGAATCTACTACTACGCTCATATTCGGAGAAGGCGGTGATTCTGACGGAGAGCCGTGCTGCATAACAGGAGGAATAAGGGTTGTTGCTGATGATGAATTTGTCGGTTGTTGCTGCTGTAATAAAATAGGGATCTAACATCATATCCATGTTAGCATGCCAACATCACATAGATCCATATCTGTCTCTCTCTCTCTTATATGTACCTGACCCAATGTACCCAAATAGACAGCGTTGCCAGAGCAAAATAGGATTTGATCATCCATCACTTGATAATGCGCGATGCTTTCAATGGGATACAGCCCTGATGATATATCACTAGGAGAAGGGAACACTGCATCCACAGGGATGTTGGACTCGCTTGGGACCAGATATTGCGAAAACACGGGTGACCATTCTAGAATAGGGCGTTTGGAGAGTGCCTGGATATAGGGATGTTCTTGAGATGCTGTTGACGATAAGCAAACAAGCAACGGCTGTCAGTTTTTTATATCATCCATTCACGTGCGTTCTATACTTGCCTAATGGTTCATGCTCGTCCAGAGATGGTGCAATGTCGTGGTAGTCGACTTGATAAAGCGTGAGGTGGCGGGTGAGAGTGCCATCGATGGCTTGATTGTTGGAGAGAAAGTAAATCTTGCGTTGGTTGCCATCAATATGAAAGTCCTTGACAGTGGCAAGTGCATGTAATGGGTAGGAGGCATGGGCCCTTGCTCGGAATGCTTTTACTTGAGTACGGATCTGATCCCAGTTGTATTTGGACATGGACGTAGATACCCACGATATGGTGCGGGCATTTGAAAGCTACTCTCTCCACACTGTGATTCCCAATTTGTCCGACTCATGAATGTCCCATCTCGCCCCCGTAGACATGGATACATACACGTGAGATGGAGCATACGTTGCTATGATATTCCCTTTCATTTCATATTACCCATGCGTTGACCGTCTTTATTGATTACTTGCCCAACAACCACCACCATCACTATTACTACGATCATCCTTGCTCTCATTTCTTCTATCCATATACAAACCCATGGCCTGATGCTCTTTCCTCAAGTTTATTAATAAAGTGGCTCATACAATACACTATGATCCTTGTAGCCATATCCTTGAACGCAGCTATTTGCCTTGTGAGAACCTTTCATGCAAGTGTTGGGGGTTGCATACTCCGATAATTCGATCACATCTTGTGTTCATTGGTAAAACTTGTAGAGTCATCACTGTTTCTTATGCATGGTCGATGCTTTTGTCATTGCTCGATTCAATACTTGCTTTCTTTCATAACGTACAATAAAGGCCATGAGTGTCCTGGTGCTTATTTCGGGATGTTGTCGTCGTCACAGCAAACGCAGTTTTTAGCTACGGGTCGTCACTCTATTGCAAAGATACGATTACTGATCCGAGCGTGTGTATGTATTGCCATGATAAAGGAGCACTTTTGATCCGGGAATAATAGAATGCGTTGCATGAGAAGACCACTAAATGAATCCATGTACCCACTTTTTAACCTCCAAGCCCACTTTTTGATGATGATGCATGAATAATAGGTAGTAAAATCAAAAGCATGCAAGAGATCATCCTGGTGGTAATGATGATGATGATGACCCACAAAGCGATAAAGGAATACCTTGCACGAGCATTAACTCACACGATTTCTCGCCTAATATACACATTGGATGGATATGGTATGTTCGAAGAAAAAGAGTGGAGAGATCTCACCATTGGAGCACGATCTATCCAATCATATGACACGAACAGGGATAAGTGATGGCGGAGAGCGAGATCCGGCTTGCCTTTAATGGACGCTTTGTTCCGTAAGAGAATCAGCTCAGGCACTTGCATCTCTACAATGAATCACTCAGATCCTACGCCATTCTGTATACAAACAAACATGGGATGCAACTCGTATCACGTCATACTTTATAAGATGCCTATTACAATAAAAAGAGATGATTGTTACTATCAAGGTATGGGTGGGTGAGCGAGTGAGTGTGGTTGTGTGTGTGGTATAATTTTTTCAAGGGGTACAGTGAATAGATGGCTCGGTGGAATAGCAGTCCAAGTAAAGTACACCTCTTATGGGAACTACTTGATAGCGGCTTCCAAAGTCAACCTGACTCGGTGACAAAAAAAATCAAAACAGCCTTATACAAAAAGGCCTGTGCCGGGCACCTCGTCTCCCCCACGTTTCCACTTTTTTCTTCTTCTCCATTAAACTACTCATTCACACAATGGCCTTGAGACTCTTGTCCGCACGTGTTATGCGTCCCTACGCTCCTGTCTTGCGCCAATCCGCAAACTTGGCTGCTTTCCGCACTTATGCCAGTAAGTGTTCGCTGTCCTTGAGATACCTGCTTGTTGTTCTCTAAACGATATTCCATAGCCAAGCGCTACACTGACGATCACGAATGGATCTCTGTTGAGGATGGTGTTGGTACCATCGGTATCACTGATTATGCCCAAAAGGTAAAAAAAAAAAACGACGACGACGATGACACGCAAGCGTAAATGCGGGGTAAAACGATAGCTCATGCATTCCCTGATCATAGGCTCTTGGTGATGTTGTCTTTGTTGAGTCCCCTGTTGTTGGCAACAAAGTTGAAACCAAGCGTAAGTGATTCAAATAGAGGGGGAGCGTATATAAAAGACTCAACGTTCTTTCTTTCTATAGAACAAATTGGTGCTGTCGAGTCCGTCAAGGCTGCCAGTGACATTTACTCCCCTGTCGAAGGTGAAATTGTCAACGTCAACGAGGCTTTGGAGAACGAGCCTTCTTTGATCAACACCAGCCCTGAAGAAGAAGGTATGTGATTGATAGAGGAGGAATGGAGGTAGAGAGAGGGAATGGTTATTGACAAGATCCTATTTATTAGGTTGGTTGGCCAAGATCAAGCTTTCTAACCCTGAGCAAATCGAGAGCCTTATGGATGAGAAGGCTTATGCTGAGCACTGTGCTGCTGAAGAGGATCATTAAACATCCATTATGTATAAACCTGAGTAGTTAATGTATCCGAGTGTTAGATTGTTGTTTCCCGATTCGCCCTTAAAACCTACTACTACACCCTATCTCGCAAATGTTCCCATCCGCATCCTATTTCTCTCGCGCATCCCCTTTGCTGAGTATAAAAATTCAATGTAACTCATCAGCAATCATCTTTTTTTTTCCTGCATATTGGGTGTGAGATTGTGGTGTGGTTGCTTTGTTTGAGAGTGCCGAGTGTGTGTGTGTGCGAAAGACATCTCTTTTTCTTCTTGCTGCTTCTTCTTTTCTTCCTTGCTCTTCCTTATCCTGTCCTATTTATTATATACTACATATACCCCACCACCCCTTTCACTTGACTCAACCCGTTGCATGTCTTCATGAACCATTCAAGACGATCTGTGCAAGCATCTCGTCTCCAGTCTTCAGTTACAACCCACCACGACTTGTATACAGAAACCTATCGAGCAGCATGTCATGCCATCAAACTCGATCGTCTCGGTCAATTCGTTCAGGCATCACAGCAATATAAAAAGGTCATTGAGGTTGGTTGTTCTTTCTTTTTTCCTCCTTCCCCTTGAAACGTCAAAAGAGTTTGTCTTTCACACGCTTTTATCCATGACGACGACGCGCAATATCAGATGTTTAAAGACTTGATGCAATGTAAGTATCACGACGACGACGACGAGGAGGGGATGACAAGAGGGCTAATAGTGTACACTTGACAGTATGCGATCAAGATGTCCGTATCGAACGACAACAGCTTGAACAAAAGATGAATGAGTATGTGCACCGAAGTGAGCAATTGGGCCGGTACAACACGGGTATCGCCAATGGTGTCCCGGCAGCAGCCCATCCTGACGCGGAAATGCATCGCTTGTACAACGTTCCCGATGATATGGATGATAAAGTGGAAGGAGATGAGGATGACGAGGATGATGAGGAGGCTCGCTTAATTCGTTGGCATCTTCAAAAGGGCAAGGTATATACATTGACAAAGGGGAATACGACCAGCAAGATAACTCATATCCATGTCGATCCAGTTTTCCATGATCCAAGGAGAAGTGAATGATAAAAAGGGACATGTCGAGGAGGCGTTAGAGTACTACATGGATTCAGCTGACTGGTACAAAAAGGCATACGAAGGTATATATATATATATAAAATAGGTCGATTTGGAATAGCTGATAACATCATCATAGATCTTGGTCATGATCCTCAGCGTCGAGCATTTGCAAAGAATATGTGTCTGAATGCTGTGGATAAGGCAGAGGAGCTCAAGGCAATGACGATGCATCAAAAGACACAGTTGCTAAGTATGTGAGGAGCACGTGGGATGATGATAGAGCTATATTATTAAACGTAACTGCATGCATAGGTGTTCGAAATGAGAAAGCCCATACAAGACCTGTGCTTGGGAGACATCGTGCCTCTTCAACATCATCCACTCGATCCAATCGATCCGCCGTATCCATCGAGTCCTCCTCATACCCTAACGGCAAAACGGGAACATGTGACAGCCCTCAAAGCAGCAATAGTGGCGATCTACTTGCCCAGCGTTTATCATCAGCAGAACTCGAAGTACTCAAATACAGCTCCAATGTCAATAACAACATTTTCCTTCCATGGATTGATGATACCGATCTAAAAGAGAAGTTTGCATACCCAAATCGTTTCATGTATGTGCTAGAGGCGTAGTAGTAGATTACACAAGCTATTTACACAGTTACCCTGATATTTAGTGATCCGGATGGCACGCTTCGACTCTCTGAAAAGCAAATGCAAAAGTTTGGAGGATGGAAACGACCCACTGAATTCATGAAAAACCCACAATTGATTCGATTGATCTCAAGCACAAGCATTGTTCAAGATGTTGTCACCGATTGTTCCTTTGTGGCATCATTGTGTGTCGCTGCAGCTTATGAACGAAAATACAAACAACAGGTAAATCAAACTCATCATGCGTGTATGTGTGTGTGTATGTGCGATTGACCACTGGTCCATTCCTCAGTTGATTACCTCCTGCATCTATCCACAAGATATCAATGGTCAACCTTGCTACAATCCTAACGGAAAATATGTCATCAAGTTATTCCATAATGGAATTCATCGAAAGGTAAGGTGGATTTGCAGAAACAAGGCTTGTTTCATTGTTACTAACTGGGCCCTCTTTTTAGATTGGTATGCAGATTTCTTTAAAGTATGCATGATGATCCCTTGTTTACAATTTTCTATATAGTGGTGGATGACTTACTGCCGGTGTCACGTGATGGAACATTGATGTGTACGTTTTCTACCCACAAGGAGGAATTATGGGCCAGTATCATTGAAAAAGCAGTAAGTATCTTTTGACTCTAACGACTTTTGTGCATATGACTGAGCGATTTCTTAGTATATGAAACTCATGGGCGGATATGATTTTCCTGGATCGTACGTATACTGAGCACAGTATGGTTTATATTATAATTATGCTCATATTTGTTTATAGGAACTCAGGAATTGACTTGTAGCAAGTATCTCAAAACAAGGTTGAGAAGGAGGCTATTTTTTTCTTGCTAACAGGGATTTATAGCTCACTTACTGGCTGGATTCCGGAGCATATTTTCATCCATGAGTAAGTAGGTTATCTTGGAAATATGTTTGTTCATGGCACTAAATGCATCATCATCCCATAGCAAACATTTCGTGTCAGACAAAGTATGGGATCGGATACTTGAAGGATCAAAATATGGCAAGTGTGACCGCGGCGAGAATGTATTGTGAAAAGAATGTCTAATGGTATGTATAGGTGATGTTCTCGTTACGATTGCGACGGGTGAAATGTCTGAAGACGAAGCGGATCATCTTGGATTGGTACCTACCCATGCCTATGCCGTCATTGATATCAAAACAGTTCAGGGCAAGCGATTTATGCAAGTCAAGAACCCATGGAGTCACAAACGATGGCGCGGTCCCTTTAGTCACCTGGATACGGCCGCTTGGACTCTAGATTTGAAAAACGCGCTCAACTACGACCCCTATATCGCAGAGCAAAATGACGATGGCATCTTTTGGATCGACTTTGAATCTGTGTGCACGCATTTTACATCAATCCACTTGAATTGGAATCCAGAACCATTCACTCACCGCTATGTGCTGCATTCGTAAGTCAATAATTCATCATGCAAATAAGTTGCTTATTTTATTTTAGGTTATGGCATGGCCATATTGGTCCCAAGAAGGATGTTTACAATCTGGGTAAGTGAGCTTGTATCTACTTTTGCGTTCTCTATTAACGTTAGACGATAGGTTACAATCCTCAATTCAGTTTGCAAATCACTGTCCCAGATAGAAAACCAGCAGCAGTATGGCTACTTTTGTCCAAGCACGTGATGGTGACAGAAGAAAACACTGATTATATCACGCTTCACATTTATGACAACACCGGTGGACAACGTGTGTACTATCCAGGAGATCCTTTCAAAGAGGTATGCAAAACTAAGGGGGGGGGGAGCTTGAATGCAGAGAGATTGACTCATACCTTTATAGGGCACCTATGTCAACAGTCCCCATATCTTGGTACGTGTTTTTTTGTGGAGTTCGAATGGATGTGTATGTATGTACTAACATGGCTGGTGGTTGTTAGGTTCGATTCAACGCTCCTCCTGGCACTAGCGAATATACAATTGTGGCATCACAGCATGAAAAGGCGCAATCATTGTATTTCACCCTTCGGGCTTGGTCACTCGCTCCAATCAATTTGGCTGAAGTCCCTATGCGCTATTCCATTGAAGAAAAGGTAAAAACGAGGGGATATGGAGAATTGATAAAAGTGCTCACCAAAGAGAAAAATAGATTGTTGGGCAATGGACTGAACAAACAGCAGGCGGCAATGCATCAAAGCCGACGTATCTGAACAACCCCCAATGGAAGATCGACATTCCAGCTCCTGAAGAGTACGCTGCAGATGCAGGATTGTTGTTGATGCTTGAAGCACCTAAATCATTTGCTGTGCATTTGATGCTTGTGGAAGGTGGCAAGCGAGTATCCAGTGTATCGGTACGCGATGTGCTTGCAGAATCAGGACCTTATCGACATGGATTTTGTTATTGTGAGCTTGCTCAAATTGCACGTAAGTGTGATGATGAAGGTGGTGGGGATGTGGATGGATATTGATGTTACTGTTATTGTAGCCGGGAGTTATACGGTGGTAGCATCCACTTTTGAGCCTGATCTTATTGGGCAATTTATTCTGACGGTGGCATCCAGTACCAAGATTCATACGGAGGCTATACCAGCTGAAGGCGCTGTAAGCTTTATTTATAGACACCCACCACCACCCAATACTAATGGTAGAATACGTAGGGAATGTTTCGTAAGGTGTTACACGGTGAATGGATTTGCGGATACAGTGCCATGGGGTGTCCCAGCTATGGTCACTATGGCAACAATCCACGATACCACTTGGAGATCCGAGAATTGACAACGGTCAAGGTGCGTTTGCAAGCCAACAAGATTGAACCTGTGCCCTCCATCAATGTTACCATCTTCGAGAAACACCCAACCGATTTATTTGGACGAGAAGTGGCAACCTCTGGCCCATATACCAATGTTGTACAGGTAAGATTTAAATGCATTGCTAGGGGAACCATGATTGCTCACATGCTTTTCTAGGGTGTGGCTACCGGTGAGGTGGTTCTAAGCCAGAATCAAACAGGCTATATTATCGTACTCGCCACGCATGAAAAGAATATTGCTGGTGAATTCACAGCGACCTTGTATAGTGATCGACCTGTCAATGTTCGAAACGACCGGTAGATTTTTTTTCCCTCTCACTTCATCCCATTTTTGTATTTTGCTTGCATTGTGCATTATATTCCCCCCCCCACACACACACACATTCATATCATCATTTGTTCGCACATTCCATCTATGCAATCATTTCTCTTTCTTTTATACCAAAGCGTGTAATAAACCCCACCCATCAAAGATAATTAGGAGGAGGAGGATGATTTGCGATGTGCCTGGATTTGGGAAAGGGCGCGTTGACCAGTGACAAAGGTGATGGCAAGTAGGATGATAAGGTAACTAAGGGTTTCGAAAATGTTGAGACGTGTCCAATAAAGATAAAAGAGGTATTCGACAGAGGCGAGGGAGGCTAGAAATGCAATGATGGATACGGGACGCATGCTGCTGGATCCTGATGTTAGTTGGCCGAGGACCTTGACAGGAGTAACACCCAAACCGAGCCACTATAGAGAGAGAGAGCAAAGAATGAATGATAGATACATACATGCATACACACACGTTTTGAACTATGACTTACGCCCACCATCAAGACAATCCATGGGGAAAGAGCAATGAGAGAAAATAGCTGAGAGAACCATGTAGGCGGCATTGACTCTGCAGGTCTAAACGCGTGGTGAATCTCGGGTTGCAACTCGAACACGTCTTCATCGCCTGCTGCAAAAGCGTGAGCTGCTGATAACAATGTAATGAGACCAATGGCGAACAGGTTCTTGGTCATGGTTGTATATAATAAAGCTGTGTGTGAAGAGGAAGACGAATTTGAATGTGTGGGTGTGTGCGCGCTTTATGTTGCAAAGAATGATTGGCTGTGAATGATAACTGCTACTACTACTACAACTATAATGGTACAATATGACATCCTAATGTTCCTCGTCCACCCCATCCTTGTCGCGGTGTCAAGGTCAATGATTGCTGTTGATCGTCTTGTCCTCGTGAAATAATGACAGAGATAGGAATGCCTTCACTACGTCCCACCAATTGGTTCAATGCTTGTAATCGATCATGGTTGGCTGCATGGATAGATCCAAATTTGATAAGCTTGTCCTCACGCCGTAATCCTGCTTCATAGGCTGGAGAGTCAGGTGCAACAGCATTGACTCGTGCAAAAGGCACAAGTGATGGAGTAGTCGTTGATGATGATGATGACACTTCTTGTTGACGGTTATCGGTTGATGATGATGATGGTGGTGTGCCTGCCTTTTCCTTTTCTTCTCGGCTTGCTTGATGTATTGCATGCAAGGCTTGTTCAATCTCCTTCATGATATCCTTATGGTCGTTTCGTAACCGATGAATAAGATTGCGAGAGGTGCGTGCTGCAACAACGTCGATATCCGATCGTGGAAACCCACCCGCATCGACAAGAGGTTGATCCATACCCACGCCTTGAATGCGGAGACTCTCTTCAAGCTCGCGTAATTGCGCCTCAATGTCGTCTTTTTTCTTGATGAGCTGTTGTGCGTCGGCAAGAAGGTCGCTGGAACTCATTTTCGGTGGTGGTAAACCCATGGAAAAAGATGATACAAAAAAGTGGTTGGTGATGGGCAGCGGCGGCGGAGGTGTTATGTAGATACAACTAGTAGCGTAGCATAAATCATCCTTTCATTGAGACATGCACACACGCACACACACATCACCAATAAATGCTATATTATGCGGATATAATTTATGGCACAAGCAAATACTGTAAATCAATCTTCAAAGGGGAGACGCGTTTCCAAGAGATCTACGGCCTGGATTATTATCGGGAACTTATGCGTTTGTTACCACCACCAGCAGTAAAAGGAATGCTTTCGATCCTGTCCATCGGGAATATTTTGCATGCCAACAGGATAAAAAAGCTGGTTGCCATCCACTCATCTGATCGTCTTTCAACGTGATTTTTTTCTTCACTCTTACGTTCCTTTATCACTAAAATACTCTCTCTTTACACTCGTTTCTGATATTTCCACTCTTTCTGCACGCGTGTATCTACTCTATACATATATATCATGAAGACTACTACCTATCTCGCCATTGCTGCTGCATCCGCTGCAGTTGTTTCTGCCAGTATGTATCATCATCATCATCATCATCATGAAAACTTTAATAACCCTTGATTACAGAACCTGATGGTGGTTGGGGTGGTGACAAAAAAGAATGGGTTCCCGACTTTGAAAATGAAGATGAATGGGTTGAACGACCTGCTCTCACTGATCCCAACATTGAAGTGGAGACTCTTCCTCCTGTGATTGTTTACACCACCACCTATGCCACACGTGTTGAACCCATCTTTCCTGTAAGTTTTATTATGCAGCTCATGTGTAACATGTTTTTTCTTACTTACATGTGTGTACCTTTTTATTTTAGGGCAAGAAAGAAGGCTGGGGTGATGACGGTGAAGACAGCTGGGGTGGCAAGGGCGAATGGGATGATGAAGATAACGAATGGGGCAACAAGAAGGGCTCCTCTTGGGACGATGACAAGGGTGAAAGCTGGGGTGGTAAGGGACGCTGGAAGAACAAGAAGGGCGGCAAGAAGGGCGGCTATCGCAAGGATGATGATGAAGGCTGGAGTGGCAAGAAGAAGGGCGGCAAGAAGGGTGACTGGGATGATGAAGATGACGATGAATGGGACAACAAGAAGAAGGGCGGCAAGAAGGGTGACTGGGATGATGAAGATGATGACGAATGGGATAGCAAGAAGGGTGGCTCCTCTTGGGACAAGGATGATGATGATGATGAATGGAGTGGCAAAAAGAAGGGTGGTTACCATGCCGCTTCTGCTGCACCCTCAGCTGCTGAAGATGATGATATGATTGCTGCTGCTTCTGCTGGCATGTCATCAGCCGCTGCTGGTGGTATGTCATCCAGTGCTGCTGCTTCTGGTTCCGGTCACGGTGGCAGCTCAATGGCTGCACCCACTCGTGCTGCTGCTGCCTCTTCCTCAGCACAATCCTCCGCTGCCCATTCTGCCTCCTCTTCCTCTGCAAAGGCTTCTGGAAGCAATGGTGCTGGTAGCTCAGCTGCTGGTACCGTTCGTGTTGTCGGCTCTATGGTTGCTGGTTTGGCTGGTGCCGCCGCTTGGTTCCTCTTCTAAACATGATCACTTTTTTCTTTTCAATGTCATGTTGCACAGCATACCAACTTAATGCACAACTCCACCATCTTACATATACAACACGCTGCTAATATTCTTTACACCTAATTCGACTCTACCTCTTGCTCACATAATCATCCTATTGTTCCAAGCCCATTTCCCTCCTTTCATCACACCCTGGTTCTGCTGTTGATATCTACTACTACCACTACTTCTGCTTCTTGTTCTGTGAATCAAATTAAAAAAAAAGTGCTAGTTCACTTGGTTGCGTAACCTTAATGCATCTTTATTTGGAATGAGTTGGGCTGGTTGACTAATACATATCATCTTTTTCTTTTACATGGGCTATTCACTTGCGTTGCTGGTTGTAGGCGCTGCATTGTTAATCAGCCATCTTTGTATGTTGATATTACCGAGCCACCAACACCTGGCTTACGCGTATACATATCTTTAGACCCATGGATACATCTTTCGGGATATCTCACCACGATAAAACCTACCGACAATAGACAATGTCAAAGAATTGAGGGTACGTTGATTGTGCCTTTTCTCGATCGCGATCGCTGAAATGGGTGTTGGATAGGTCCACCTGGTTTCAGAAACTGCGAGGATATCATCATTGCCGAACCTGGGATTGCTTACACGAGTTGTGATCCTGCACGAGACTATGACAACCTGGTAATGGATGTACATCGACCCAAGGAACGTGAAGAGCAAGGTCACGTGTGGCGTATTGATTATATGTCGGTAAGTAGTAAAGAGTGTGTGTCTCCATGGCAACGCCATTCCTATAGTAACAAAACGTATGTAGGATCCTCCCACTGTGCGCAAGATTTTTGAAGGATCCACGGATTTTCATCCATTGGGAATGGCTTTGGACAAGGACCGCTTATATGTCATCAACCTCGCACATCATGCACCTGCATCCGTTGAAGTGTTTGAAATAGCGTCCGATGCACAACTGCTCAGGCATGTGCAGACCGTTCGTCATCCATTTATCCATACACCCAACAGCATCTCGTTATGGGGCAACGATGGTTCCTTTTTCTTTACAAACGATCATCATTTTATTCGTGGTATTCCCAAAGTCATTGAAAACTATGCACGTATCCCACTCGGCAGTCTTGGACTTTACAATGCAACATCGCAAGAAGCTTACAAGGTCAAGGGTGGTTTATTGTTCCCCAATGGTGTGGAATGTGACAAGAGCCAGTCTACAGTATTTGTTGCTGAAACGTACAAGATGGAGGTAAAAAAGTATGCTGTTGTGCTTCAAGAAGATGGCAAGCTGCAAGTATCAGCGGCGGTGGATCAAATCAAGGTGCCCGGCACTGCAGTCGACAATCTGCATTACGATAGCGTTTCAGGGGATCTAATCATTAGTGGTCATCCAAAAGGGCTTGCTTTGATCAAAAAGTGTCAACATGCTACAGAACAAGAAAATGTGCCCATGCCCCCCTCCCGTGTTGTCGTATGGCACACTACTACCACACATACGAAATCAAAGATGGAAACCGTGTTTGAAGATGATGGTACCACATACGGCTCAGCGACCACAGGTGCAACAGATCACAAGAATAACAAGCTGCTCATTTCTGGACTCTATGAAAGGGGCATCATGATATGTGACCGATCACTGTAATACAAATATGGCAATAAACTGTGATTGTACAAGCAGAATCAGACATGATGAAGAAATGGTAACAATTTGTGTGTGTGTGTGTGCAGAGAATGCAAGATCTAATTGAAAAGTAGTCAGCATGCTGTAAGATGCATTGATTCATGCTGTTGCTTTTCTTACCTTTATGTAATTACGGAATTCAGCCTTGTTTAATGATAAAAACACTGACCCTCCTTACACTAAAAGAGGCAATCCATTAGCATCCAAAGGATAAAAAAAAGAGAGAGAGGGTGTGTGTGTGTGTGATACTTACTAGCATACTTTCTCGTCCATTCTCTAGCGGTAGCATCGTAGCGTGCGCGATCAGTCTTGTAAATGTGAGCAAGCTCGGGCACAAGCGGATCATCGGGGTTGGGATCGGTGAGCAGAGAGCAAACCGACAGCAAAACTTTAAATCGGTAGAGGAAATAGAAAAAAAGAAAACCCTGTTACCAAAGAGATACTCTCTCACATACGCCATGGTATATTTTGGGAGCCCGCTTACCCTTGGAGATTGTCAATGCAGGAGACCATTGATCTTTGAGGATATCCAAGCAAATGCTGCCATTGCTGTTGATGTTGGGATGATAGATTTTGGTGGTGAAATTGATCTATGTGTATGTGACTGATAGTTGGTATCCCTTTTGCCTATGGCTCCCATCCTACATACACATCCCCCTACCACACCACACACTCACCTTTGGAGGCTTGAAAGGATAATCAGTAGGGAAGTGGATAGAGAGGAAAAAGACACCGCCTTGATAGGGGCTATCCTCCTACAATAAAGGAAACTAGTCAATAGACCAATCTCTTTATCTCTCACCCATTACTTACTGGACCCATGATGGTTGCTTGCCAGTGGAAGAGGTCGTCACCAATAGGACCGGCTGAGCAAGACGATGGGGGGTCACGCTCGAGATCTTTCAATTCCTACAAGACCGCACAAATGACAAGTGAGCATCCAGAATTTGGAAAGCAAGACGACTCCATCTGGTACAGGACAAGGCAGTGAATGGTCAAAGATGAACTTGTACTGTTGGAAACATGGGCTAGCAAACGAATCGTCCGCCAACTGGGGACCAGTAACCCCTTGATGGAGCTCAATGTCGACACCCCCCAACAAGCACCATAGAGCGTTGATTGTGTGTACCACCGTTGACCATGCGTAGCTGCCAGATGGAAGTCGAATAAATGAGGATTGTCTTTTCAACGTACCTTGTTAATTCGCTTGAGAGCCATTGCTTTTATCTACAGTTGAGTTGAAGAGTGGAAGTTGAAGAGAAAAACAGCTGCTCACGCCCGCAACGATTTTTCAGCCTTTCTCTCTGCTGCGCTATCCCAGTCGCCCAATCAACTTTTACGCACACACACAATATCCCTCTCTAATCGCTCGCTCGCTCGCTCTCATCGCTCTCTCTCTCCCTTGTCGCCCGCAGCACATGTTTCTTTGTCCCATTGATCTCTGAGTGGTTACATCTCTCATTTATAGTTTCATGATAATAAACGGTCATCCAATAACTCGTTTTTATTCAATGATGACACTCACTCACATATTACTCAACTATTCAAATTCCTCAACGTTCTATACATTTCCACCACCACACCACCATGTGCAACGCACGCACACAAACATACAGCCTCTCTCTCTCCTCAGGAACAGTCTTGTATATTAAAAAGATGTTTACTCTTGACAATAAATGATGTCGTTTGTTCCTTGGATATGTAACCCCCCATATTGCTTTATTCACCAAAAAGAGAATTACGTGGGTATTATTGCACCACCACCACTTGTAACACCAATCATTGTAGTAGTTGTTTTAAGCATTAAAAAGAGTGGATGAGTGACAAGCCATGTGTCCATTTTATTCCGGGTATGGTGCCGTGTTCCCGAACCGTCAAGCATCTATGCTGCTGTGTTGTGCTAACATTTTATCCCACGTGAGGAGGCTGAAAGGGTGGGGGGCCACATGTCGTCAAGGCAAGAGGTCACATGGCACTGCTAATCCAACCACATCACCATTGCCATGCCCTATCATTGGAACCTTGGAATACTGGGGCATAAACACTCGTCTGAATCTTCCGCTTGCATTGCCGGTGCTTTTATGATATAGCTGATCTGACATGAAAACAATGGATCCAGCAGGTATGCATACAGGTGTAGCTTCTTGCTCCTTTTCGGGATCACCCAAGAGGATCGTGCCATTATGCTATTTTTTTTCATCCCTCCATCGTCAGCCATCCTGTACTGTAGATGCCATTGCCCTTTTTCTTTTCCAGTCTTACTTGATCAACATCATCCAAAGCAATCCAACAAGCTATTGATCTTTCATTCCGCAGTGACCGATCCAAGTACTCGGAATCCTATATCCATCGATGATAAGCTGCCATTCTCGACATTGCAACATTGAGTTCAGCTTGCCTGGTGCCATTTAAACTGGGATGTGTCTGATGTCCTTGGCGGCTTGACAATGAATTGTTCATTCATCTACATACCCACATCGTAAACAAGTGCTCTGTCAACATACAACTCATACCTACCAGATAGACCACATCTTGATCCACATGTAATAAGGATGCGGCCCATTTTGCAAGGGACCCAAGTATAAAGCTTGATGCAATGTCGTTATCCAAAATCTGATTTCGTCGCTGTTGATATGCTAGTGGATTGGTTTTGTAACTAGCCGATTCTGGCGGATCCAAAATGCCGCATGTTAACGGCTCTACACAAAAAAGACAAATTTAGTAGCCCATTCATCGTTTATCCGCGTGCTGCTGCTGCTGCTGCTGCTGCTGCTCACCAATAACGCATCCATATTCAGTATTAATATCCAGGTCCTCCGATATCAGGTAGTTGACAAGGGCTTCAGCTTCATTGTAGAGTGCTTCCAATTGCTCATGGGTCAAGGCTGCATTGCAAATGTTGGCATGGCAATCATGGAAAAGAATGGTGCTTGTTGTTGGGACTTGCCATTGTACAGTATTGTGTAGCCGTGTGTGCCAAAGTGCTCCAAGTGACTTTGTTCCAGAGATACCATATTCCGGAATTATCACCGCGGCGACTTGCTTATCACGAAGGAATGACGGAGGACAAAATTGAGCGAGAGAGCGAGAGGAAGAAAACAACGAAACGCGGGGTTAGGTAGATCCTCTTTATGTATTATCCGAAGACTAGGATCATCAACATCATCATGATAGATCGAAATAAATAAGTATCACTTACATGACAACGATCACTATTAAAGATCAAGGAAAAGAATGAGACGATGATGGTTTCTGGTGTGTTGTTTACAGTTTTTGGTTCATTCATGGTGATGGGGTGATGGGGATATGATATTAAGGTGTCACAGAAATGACACATCTCAATGACACATATCTGACTTTGAAGCCCGAAAAAGTTTTAGATATGGAGGGAGAGGGGGGAAACCCGAGCTCTTCCGCTCTTTCAAACAATACAACAAACCATGGCTGGTGAAAAAGGAAAAGTTTTGCTCGCATACTCTGGTGGTCTCGATACCTCTTGCATTCTCGCATGGCTCATTGATGAAGGCTATGAAGTCATGGCCTATGTCGCTGATGTTGGTCAAGAGGAGGACTTTGAAGCTATTCGTGAAAAGGCCTTGAAGGTCGGCGCCACTAAGGTCTTTGTTGAGGTGAGTTTGATTGATCCTTCCTCCCACCACCACACAATGATACTGATTCAACCAACGCCATGATAATAGAACCTTAAGGAGGAATTCGTCAAGGAGTTGATCTTCCCTGCCATCCAAGCTAACGCCATTTACGAATCCGTTTACTTGCTTGGTACCTCTTTGGCTCGTCCTGTTATTGCTCGTAAGCAAATCGAGATTGCTGCCCGTGAAGGCTGCCAATTTGTTTCCCACGGCTGCACTGGCAAGGGTAACGATCAAGTTCGTTTCGAGTTGGCTTACTATGCTTTGAACCCTGAGATTCAGGTTATTGCTCCCTGGAGATTGCCTGGTATGTATGATGATGATTTGGAATATATATAAAAGAGTGAGACTCTCATACATGGTCATGTCTAGTTTTCTTCAACCGTTTCGCTGGCCGAAAGGATCTTCTTGCTTATGCTGCTGAGAAGGGCATTCCTGTTGTTCAAACCGCTGCCAAGCCTTGGTCCACTGACGAAAACTTGTTCCACATTTCTTATGAAGCTGGTATCCTTGAGGATCCCAATGTCACTCCTCCCAAGGATATGTGGAAGTTGACTGTTGATCCTGAGGATGCACCCAACACTCCTGAGCGTATCACCATCACCTTTGAAAAGGGTATCCCTGTCAAGGTTGTCAACCACAATGATGGCACTGAAGTCACTGAGCCCGTTGAGCTTTTCACTTACCTCAACACTGTTGCTCGTCGTAACGGTGTCGGTCGTATTGACATTGTCGAATCGCGTTTCATTGGCGTCAAGTCTCGTGGTTGTTACGAGACCCCTGGTGGCACCATTCTCCGCACTGCCCACAAGGATCTTGAAGGTTTGACCGTCGATGGTCAATTGCGTGCTCTCCGTGACCAAAGCGTCACTATCCCTTACTCTCGCTGCCTTTACAATGGTCTCTACTTTTCTCCCGAATGCGAGTTCCTTAACCAATCTATTCCTTTGACCCAAACCAATGTCACTGGTGATGTCAAGCTCAAGCTCTACAAGGGTAACACCACCATCGAAGGCCGTGTTGCTCGTGGCCCTGGTGCTAAGCTTTATGACATGCGTGAATCTTCCATGGATGAGCAAGGTGGTTACAATCCCCAGGATGCTGATGGTTTCATCAAGATCCACTCCATCCGCTTGAAAAAGTGGACCCCCGCTGACAAGCAGTAAATACATCCAAATCAACAAAAAAGCATCTTCATTTGTATAAAATCGATGGATCCCAAATCTGCATTGTAAAACGGCAATCATGTTCATAGTAATAAAAAAAAACTGCCATCATGTATCAAAGTATCATGGCTGGTTTATTCAGTGATGGATTAAAGTCATTGGGGTTGTTACACGTAAGAGACGCCACCTCTGTTGTTTCAACATGCAGTGGTGGTGGGCTAGTAGCCTTCTTTTAATGGCTTTTGAGCACTCATTTACGATATCAGTGATGTGGGTACGTATTCGTAGGTGGGATACTGCATATGCTTTGATATCTACAATCCTCATTGATGTTCAATAAGACGTTAAGCGTGTTTGCAGGACCGCGAAGATTGACATTTTTGTGTGTGTAACATCTGCCAGCAGCAGCAAATCTTTTTCACTCGTCTCTCTCTATCTCCTCATTCATATGGCCGAACACAGAATACCGTTCACAAAACTGGTTCACAGCCCAACCAACTCGCATTTGGCACTCGCCAATGGCAAACATTTCTTTATTGTCGATTCCTCGTAAGTTGGGTTGGGGGGGGGGTAGCCAACGCAACAGAACACTATCTAAACGATCGATCCCCACGGATAGTACGGGCAATGTGCTCAAATCCAACGATGCCAACGATCGCAAGCAAGAGTACATGGATCTCTACCGAAATATGGCATTCAGTCAAGACGGTAGCCTTTTGGCAAGTGCTGGCGAGGATAAAAAGATCAACGTGTATGATGCCAACGACTGGTCACTCAAGTATTCAAGGTAACATACATCTATTCACAAATATGCATGATTGATTCTAAACGTTATTCTAGGAACGCAGTGAAGCGTGTCAATGCCATTCAATTTAACAAGGATGCAAGCAAGATTGTTATTGCTGATAAGTTTGGTGATGTCTTTTGGTAAGTAAGGCGTAGATCCATATCCACGTTCTTTCCTTTAACGCGACTTCTATGTAGCCACCCTGCTGAAAAGAGTGATGGAGAAGAGGAGAAAATGGCACCCATCTTGGGTCATGTCTCTATGATCACGGATATGGTAATACTGGGAAGAAGGGAAAAATGGGGAGGTGATGGTCGACACACACTGACATATTGCTGGTATAGACTTTGTCTGCGGATGAAAAATACGTGGTTACCGCTGATCGAGACGAACACATTCGTGTGAGCCGATTCCCTAATGGATACAACATTGAGAGCTTTTGCTTGGCACATACTGAGTAAGTGGATCAAGAATTGGACAAGGATTAGGATTGACATGATCAAAACAGTGTTGTGACATCCGTCAAGGTGGTGCCCTGGTCAACCGATTTGTTGGTTTCAGCTGGTGGTGATAACACGGTTCGTGTATGGCAATTTGTTCAAGGCAAGGAGATGCAATGCTTCCCTACCAAGGAATATATCAGCAAGTACATGCCTGAGGTAAAAAGAGATGGATGATCCGTGATCCATATATTCTAATGTCATGGATATAGGCCACCGATGCAAACTCAAAGGAGCCTATTGTTTCTCGATTGGTTATTGATAGCAACAAGAAAGTTATTGCGCTGTCATTTGCAAAGTAAGTCTTGTTTGGTTGTCGTGTAGCAGTTCACTCACAGAACTTCCAGGATACCTGCCATCTTATTGTTAGGCTGGTCGGATGATAACAAGCTCGTATACAAACAAACGATCGAGACCCAGGCACCCGTGTTGGATATTTGCTTTGATCTCAAGGGCTCCTTGTGGGCTTCTTTGGCTCCCACTGGAGATGCTTTGATGGCTATTTTCGAAGGAGATAACGTAAGTGTGTGTGTGTGGACTATTTTATCCATGTGCAGTATCATTCAATGATGGGTTTTTTTTTCTTTCTTCATTAGTTTGATGCCGTATCAGAAAGCGATCCTCGTCTCAAGCAAGTGAACGAGATCCAAGTTGGTCTTGGTAAGCTTTGAAAAAAAAATAGATACATGGCACGATGGGATGTCTAATATGAATGATTTGAGTAGTGGACAAGGAAGTTGAACTCTACAGTATCTTTGGTCTCCGCAAATTGCTTGATCTCCCCGATTATGTGCAAACCCCTGCCGAGCATAAAAAGAACAAGAAGCGGAAGATTGCAGCCGAGTGAATGCGTTTTCTTTAAATATATAAAAAGTTTTTGAAAATGGTTTTACATGGCAATACCGGGTATCAACAATGATAAGATTAAGGGGGGATGTGTGTGTGTGTGTGAGTGTTTTAGCTGAGGTCTCTATATTCTGGGTTTTCCTCAATATCCACAAGACGAGTCGAGTTGCGCTTGCTGGAATGGATGGGCAAAAGTTCACGGTCATCTTCACTGTTGCGTTGCGATGATAACGTGGATGCGGTGGGAATTTCAATCTCGACAGCGTCAGCGTCCGTTTCCATGGTCAAAGTAGGATCATGTCCACCACCACTACTACTACCACCTCCACTGGTGATAGGATAATGGCTGTTGCTACTACTCGTAACACCACCACCACCACCACTTGCAGTAGTTGAAGGAGCGGCAGTTGTGCCAGTCAAGCCTGATATCAAGTTACCGAATGCTGAATCACCCCTTCTATGTTGATGAAATCCAAATGTTTGTTGCCAGGTGGGTGATGATGGTGGTAACTGGATGGGTTGTTTGGAATTACTGGGTGTTGGCACTGGTTCTTCGTTCATGCGATCCACAAGCTGGGAAGTAAGTGAGATACCCCTGAAAACAGAGCTGCGTCGTTTACGTCCTTCACGTCTATTGCTTGTGGTGTTGGTATTGCTGCTACCAGTAATGCCACTGTTGGTAAGGGTATGCCAATCTTCATGGGTCGTGGGTGTAGATGTGGTAAATGCTGCACTGAGACGATTGGTATTCAAAGCATCATGGGATGAGGGTGGCATTGATCGTCGATTATTGTATGTAGGATCTGCCGTAAAATGAAGACTGCGTCTGTTGGTTGTTGCTGCTTCTTCATCAATGGTTTGATTCTCAGGAACATAGATGCCTTCATCTCTAGCTGTTGTACTCGTATCAAAATCAACAAGTGTGTCATCAGCATGAATCGATAGTCCTTGTGGCTGCTTGTTGCGTTTCGAAGTGATAAGGTATACACCGAGAAATTCAATTGCACATCCAGTCATAAACCTATCATCATATCAGTACCACCATCACCCCAAGCAATAAAGCGTATCCCTGACACTTACCGCGATGTTTGATCCATGCTCATATCATCAAAATCGTGGTAGAGTACTGCGCTACCAATAATGGCCGAGATGGTGAAAAGCACAAATTGGGTGGGTATCACTTCAGTCGAATCGAATCGTTGCAAAGCCTTGTTCAAGTATTTGATTTGCAAAATCGCTGTCATGACCAAGGTGACCATAAGTAGGTAACTCACAGGGTACCTGAGGTTAATTAAGGTTAGCAAAAAAGTCGTTTACAATCACTCATCCAATGATACATACGCGAACATCTTGAAGAATGTCAAGCTGAGCAATGATGCAACACTCTTGGTACATAGTACAGTGTATCCACCTTTGTAATCATAGCAATGCATTAATTGATATATGCAAGGCAAAATGGTTGCACGAGGCGCTTACCATAAATAGCGACGAGACCAAGGTCAATCATGATGCTACGAGAGCCGTACATGGGAGATAGACCGCTGAGGACAGCAATTGCAATGCCGGTGATAGCAAAATAAATAATGGATTGTGTTTGTGTCAAGGCTTCCATGATCAATTCGGGAGAAAGCTGTTTTAAAAACGTGGCATTAGTTTTATTGACAACAGCCTGTTTCATGTTCCTTACCGCTGTTTCTTGTGCGTTTGAACTCAGAACCACCATAGCAGCGCCGAGCACAGCCAAACATACTCCCAACAAGTCTCGCTTCCGAAACACTTCCTTCAACATCAAGGGCGCCAGAATGACATTCGATACGAGTGTGGTAGTCCCCAAGGGTGCAATGGTGGATGCAGGTGCGAAACCATAAGCTACAATGGCCCGTTTAAAAGTCTTGGCTTTTTGTATCATCCCATTATTCCACTTACCGACAAAATTGCCAACTTCACCAAGCACCATCAAGGATATACCGAGCCACCATAACTTTGACTTTAGGTAATCAGAGTCACCCCCGCGTGTTTGTTCTTGTGCCATTGCCATGATGAATTTCTGATGCTCGAGTTCTTCTTCTTCAGAGCGTGGATGATCTTCGGATGATCGAGGAGAAGAATAACCATCGTCAGGAAAGAAAGTACTGCTTGAATAATTGGATTGTCCAGTCGATATCCACCTTGGAGGCTCGTCCATGTTTGCAAAATACTTTTGCATTTGGGATTCTTGTATCTTGTTATGCTAATAGAGAAACACACGTCAATATCTCTTCCGTTGCTATGCAACGACGACAACTCACTGCAAGCTTTTGGACATTGAGAGCAACCGAGATTAAGACCTAAGAGCGGGGGACATGTTGGAATGACGTCGATTGGCAGCCAGAGCAAAACCTACGTTGCCACAAACAGAGACGACGACGCCAATGAAGGTATTGAATGCCACATCGTTGTTGTCTTGTGCTGGTGTGGTGGGAGGTGGAGGTGGAGGTTGTTGCTCCATAACGAGCACGTTGCTGGGCTGATATCCTTCAAAAGAGAGAGAGGGAAAGAGAGGGAAAGGAAGAAGAGCGTATACAGAAACGTGCGGAGCTGGTAGCTTCCCATGCATCAGTCGAGTGACACAATACTCTTTGGTTACCACGACCAAGGTTGCCCTATTTGACCAAGACCATAAAGACGCACGAGCATCAAATAATCTTTGTGTCGTATCCATTGGCTCGTATTCAACTTCCCGCCCAGATACTTTTCATTATATTTCTTTTTGCAACCTTTCACCCCTGATCGTCGTGTTTATTTTCGGTTCTCTTTCTCTTTTTTCTCTCTTTTTTTACGTCCCTTCAAGTGCTGCAACGAGTACTTCATTTCGGAAGCATCCTTTTCCACAACAAACAATAGCCCTGAGGCACAATGAGCGTTCTGGCAGCAGTAGCTTTTCTCAACGGTGATGAAAGCCAACAACAACCATCATCACCCAAACCCGTTGATCAGCCTACGACCACGACTACGACGACTACTACTACTCCAACTGCAGCTCCCGTCCCAGCACCTCGTAAACTAGACAATAATGAAAAACCGACAACGGCAGCGGCGATTCAAGAATTAAATCGTATTCGTACAGGTGGTGGTGCTGGTGTTGCTTCACTCATGAGCAAGTTTGGTCAAGATACTCCTCCTCCCAAACGATCCATCTCACCCAATAAACAACCCCAGCCTATAAGCAAGGCTGCTGCTCCTACACCTCCAAGGACACCTTCTCCTACATCATCCAATCAATCGAGTACTTTTGAAAAGGTTTCTTCTTCTTCATTATCATCACGTGGTACACCAGCAGCATCTTCTTTGGAACATCGTAGCACAAAGACGACAGCACAAACAAAGATCAGCAGCAACAGCAGTCGTGTGAATACTCGAACCAACATTGATATGATGATCGAGGAGCTCACCATCATGTATCAGCAATCCCTGGATGAGTGCAAGGAGGCACAACAACAATTACAGCAACTCAAATCTGAAGCTGAAACATATGAAACAGATTCCACCAAAGTGCGTGATTACGAGATTCGAGTAGAATATCTTGCACAAAAGCTTGAGCAAGTATCCGACGAACGTGATGCTTTGGAACAAGAGCTTGCTGGTTATCGTGCCAATCGTAGCAACATTGAGACACCTGTGTCTCCTGTATTCCAACACCGTTTATCCGACATCTTTGACAAACGATCATCAGCAGATCAAAACGAGGGTCCACCTGAAAATGATGAAAGCAACAGCGAATTCATGCATGGTTTGCTCGATGCTTATGAAGAAGAAGAAGAAGAGCAGGAGAATCATGAGGAACAACAAGAACAATCCATGTCACCTGAAGAGCAGATCAAATACTTGCAAGAACAACTCAAGGCCAGTGACGTTGGAACCAAAATGGCGGTGCAGCAATACCTTGCCGAGCTTGAAAAGGAGCGTACGGAGACCAAGGCCTTAAGGGATGTTGTGCGAAAGCAAGATGAGTTGATAGCCACGTTGGAAAGCAAAATCAACAACTACAACAACAGTACACCTAGCACCACGCCTGTTGTTTCAAGACCACCACGCAAAGCGAGTCTTGCTAGTCCAACTTACAAGTCATCCAACAATAATGCAGCACCACCTCTTCCCAACCAAAGCAACGTGGAACGTCAATTACGTGAACAACTTGAATCACAACGTCTCGAACTTGAAGATAAGCGTGCCCTGTTGACGCAACTCCTGAATGAGCGTGAAGATATTCTCAAAAAGGCCAAAATGAGTGGAAATGGGGGTCGCCCTGGGGCTTCATCCTTTGATCTACTTGCAGAATTGGCACGTCCACTGGATAATAATGATAATGGCCGCAATACACCTCCACCTACAGCACCTCCACGTGATCCATTACCACCTGTACCCAATAATGCAACATCGCCTTCCTCAGGACGTGAATCCATGCCATCCATGCGTGATGATGCTTCATCGGTCACTTCTTGGTCAGCTGCATCAGCATCTGCATCTGCAGCAGCCGCTGCTGTAGACAAGCACAATGATAGTGTGAATGATTTCGAAGCCATGTATGCCAACTACTTGGATTCCTCAGAAGATGCCAATGAACATCACTTGTTAGCCTTACGACGTCTTGAAGGTCCAGAACAAAGATCGCCAACTACCACTCATTGATAACTAAACTTGCTGTATATTACAACTCCTTCTTTTTCTTGTTCATCTTTTTACTATTTTACACCGTTCCTGAGATCTTTTTTTTTTCTTTTTGTACAGAATCAGTTGTTGCTATCTAGTAGGCAACAACCATCACCATCTCCCTCACGCTTATTATTCCACCACAACCCAACAAAAAAGAAAAATAAACACAATATCCAATTTTTTTTTATATTCCATATGTATAAATCCATCATTTACTTGGTCTTGTTCAATTTGTGAGTAGTAGCGGCCAACTTTTGGGTAAGGGGATCGATCTTGGGATTCAATTTGTCGAGTTGTCTGTTCTGACTATCAATTTCCTCATTCATGGTCAAGGCCATATTCTTGAGACGTGCAGTGGCACCACCCAACAAGTCCAAGTTTTGATCAATCTCATCCTCGATAGCATCATCCTCTTCATCGGCTTCAAATTGGTATCTTCGGCGATCCGATTCAGAGCGGCCACGGCTATATCCTGCATTGGCTGATACACGTTCATTACGCTTTTGAGCTTGTTCAAGGCGTGCATTGGACTCATATTCAAATTGACGGATACGATCACGTTCTTCCATATGTTCTTGTTGATCACGTTTCAATGCTTCCAACTCACGTTGCTGACGCTTGTTGCGGGTAAAGGGGTTCTTGACAACAGGGATGAAAATGGATCGGTTTAATTGCTTGAGTTCATCAGCTTGGTTGGCAGCCCGATCCGAGTAGGCCTTGGAAAGGTCGAGGTTGCGATCCACATTGGCGATTTGAGCTATTCATAAGAGTGAGTTTATGCATCATCCATCCATCGTTGTTGCTATGATACTTACTGGATTGTTGGCCAAGCATGTTCATGGTATTTGCTGCTGTTTGCTCGGTTTCATGGATCTTTTGAAGAGCATTGCGAGTACTAGCAAGGGTATCCTGCTTGACATTACGGATTTGTGTCTTGATATTGCCCACTTCCTCATCCTCCTCTTCTTGTTGTTGTTGAGCAGCATAGCGAGAACCACCATACTGATCATCATCATAGCCACCACCATAACGACCACCAGCAGCTCCTCGAGAAGGACGATCACCAAAGAGCTCGTTGCGTTGTTGTGACTCATATTCAGCATCATTATGACGAGTGCCGTATCGACCACCACCTCGAGATGGGGCTGGTGAGCTTGAGTAAGACGGAGGATATTCGGATGCTGATGTCGAACTGTAACTGGCAGCAGGTGTGCTACCGACATCAGAGGATTCAAACGGATTGGTGGAAGCAGATGACTCTGAAGGTGAGCTCTTGTCTTTTTTTCTCCAAAACATGGTGGTTGGGTTGTAGTCGATGCGAGATTTGAAAAAGGAAGGGAAAGAGGTGTCAGAGTATGTATTCCGGCTGAGGATGAAGATTGAATTTATTATTGGCCATGTTTGTACCTGCCATTTTGGACTCTTCCAACGAGGTTGCTCTATTTTTATATCATGCTTGGCTAAAGCTCACATGACACATCTTTGACAGAAGGCTTCGCTTTACCATCCATCCATGGTCATTGTATTTTCAAAATTGCCAAAACAAAACATGAATCCTTGGTTTCCATGATTCGCCATTAGCTCGACTTGTCCCTTTTGAGGATTGCTCTTGAATAAATCTTCTTTGTGTTGACACCAAGTCATATACGTCTATGCTAAGCGTAATCTTGCACTGTATATCACCGGGATTGTGTACTCCCCTTGGTCAGAACAAAGTGAAAATGTCCACATCATGGTATCCACCCACGCATAAATCGGAAAGTGAGATCTATGGGTTCGCATCAGAAATCAATGTACGTACATAAATCACTACCAATAGCAGCATACCGCCCATACGAGTATGTAGGCCATGAGGCAAGACGATCAGGCCCTATGTTATTCTAAGAGCCAGAGATATCACAATGACAATCAACGTAGGAATGGAACCATAAAGGTCACCACATACCTTACAACGTGTATCGCCCATAGAAGATGACCGTTCATCATGCTATTCACATCAACTTGGGCTGTCAGCGATCAAAGTGGGCAATGTGCATATGATGGAAGAAAGCGATGTAATGCAAATGTCAACTTTACACGCATAATTGTGGCTCCAAAAGGTTACACCCTCGTGTGACAGAGAATTTATATACTGAGTCTTTTATTGTCTATATGTATCGAATATCCTAGTCTTGTCCAAAGTGACCTTCGTATTAATATGTGGAAGGTTTATTCTTGTGTATGTACAAACGAAGATGTCTAGCTATAGGATTTATTGGTGGAGAAATGCATAATGGATCCTTCCCCTGCCTTCCTGTAGTAGGATCCGCCTATGGCAGCTCGTATGGAATAGTTCGTTCTTATATAAGGTTGCATAAGATAGCGTTAGCTGTAAACCGTCATATATAAGCATGATGTGTTGATGTGTTCTTTTCATATTGTATAATAACTCATTCTTCCTTGAATATAATGAATTAAGCTCACAATGAACCATGCTCGTAACAAGCAATGTTGAGGATCATCGATCTCAAGCTAACTATCTCCTCGTTAGAGAAACGCCATTGCCTTTCGTCTACTATCAGCATGTGAGCTAGACGACGCAATGATCCAACCTCGCTTTCTATTCGCCACCCTCCAACTCAATCCAAAACCAGCCAAGTGATCCACATCTTGCCCATATGAGCTGATAGTATGATATCCCAAATATAACGTTATATCCATTTTCATTCAGGAAAAAAAGCCCAAGAATAGCCTAAGGTAGTATGTACGTTTATCAAGTAAGTATGGTGATTGAACAAGCTACGGGTGAACCAGATAGAAGGTAACAAAGATATGGGTGTCATTGCAATCTTGGTTGCTGCGGTGGTCATAAGCATCCTTCATCCACGAGTGCCAAATACATTTCTGCATATGTTGGCTTGTGTATTCGAATACCATCCATAGCAGTAAAGTACGATTCGTCGAAGATATGAGCACGTTTGTCAATTCCATCCAATCCATCATCATCCTCAGCCGAGTGCACTTGATAGGAACCTTCGTCCCTGTTGACGACGCACCAAGTATCCACCACGACTCGATCCCTCATAGCCACTGCAAGTCCAATATTGATGCTGATATGCTTCCTTTTCCATCCGGCTGTAGGGTCGATCCCTTTCTCGGTCAGTTTCCATCGCTGTGCCACCCCATGAAGGTTACTTGTATTGCGGTGTACTTGATAGCTGATATAGCATCATCCGTAGAAATCCGTATGTATCAAAAACAAGTTGCTGCACGTAAATAAAGCTGCTTTGGCTACCTGCTATTGACGTAAAAAAAGGCCGTAAGGCACGTTGCTACAGGCAAAGAATGCTGTTCGAGACAATGGGGTAATGGCTTTGCTAATAGCAACAGCTGCTACGTTTGGTCGCGGGCAGAAAAGTATGCAAGAGCGTGTGTTGTAGTAGAGTGACGAAAACTGTGAACGCCGTATGAGAAAATGGAGTAAAGACCTTGCTAATAGCAACTGCTGGAATGAATGCTGTTACGTTTGATTGTCGTAAAGGAGCGTGCAAGAGAGCGTGTAGTGTCAAGAGACGCGTGTGTTGTAGTAGGCAGTGTCCACTCAGTCAAATACAACCGGATCAAGGCAGTCGCAGGATCGACATGATGGGGCGAAGCAGGACAATTGTTTGCAGATGGTAGTTGTACTTGAATGGCGCAACAGTTGAGAATGGGAAGAAGAGGGAAATAAAGTGGGAGTGGAAGAGGTGGAAATTAAATCTTCAGGCAGTCAGACATATCACATATACACTGATATCAATGCATGATATTGGGATTGCATGTCTCGACCCTGAAATTTTCACACAATATGCACTAGGACATGCTGAACAACTTTGTATTAATAAAGAACCCACACTTCATTTGAAAATTTCGAAAGGGAGAGCATAATGTGGGGTTTACTATGGTGGCCGGAAAGCTGGAAAGCGCCGGATATATGAAAAAGTCAATTAGTATGTAGTTTCTTGGGATTCCCCATCCCGCACTTGAAACTTGGTCAGAAGGTACTCTCGCACATGCTGATCAACTTCATTCATTTAAAAACCGGATGGTTCATTATGAACATTTTGAATGCGGGCCAGCCCAAATGTAGGAGAGACGAAGAGAAAAGTAGGATCGGCGCTCCTGTTCCCCGAGATTGCCCACCTCTAACCTGAAACTTTCACACAACACCCTTTCGACCGCGCCGAGCAATTTCGTTCCATAAAGACCCCAGAGTTAATTATGAAAACCTTGAATGTAGGCGAGACGACGAAGGGATGGTAACATAAACAGTGTGTACGCGCCATGCGCGCCGATATTGCTGGTGGCGACCTCGAAACTTGGTCAGGAGGTGCTTTCGGGCATGCTGATCAACATCGTTCTCATAAAGCCTCTACACATCATTATGGAGATTTGGAGAAACAGACACCTTTATGTTTTTACTATGCTATAAGCGTGATGATACATGACAAGTGGTGTTTGTTCATTGGGAATTATCATGCAAATGAGCTGTGTCGCACAAAGAAGTCCGTCTGCATCTTCGGCTCTATCGGGGTCAACCTACTTGACAATAAGCAAAGACCACTTGTCTTATAGCATCATGCTTTCAGCATATGTAAAACATAAAGGTGCCTGTATCTCTAAACTTTACAATGAAACGTGGGGTCGTCAATCGAACAAAGTTGCTCGTCGGGCTGAAGCGCACCTTGGGTGCAAGTTTCACGATCGTCGTGGCCATTCTCAGATTCACCCAATGTCACCACCAGCCAAAGTGAATCTGGTCGACCTCGAATTTTTTTTCCAGGAGGCTGGTAGTGACATTGGGTGAATCTGAGAATGGCCACGACGATCGTGAAACTTGCACCCAAGGTGCGCTTCACCCAGCCGCGCAACTTTGTTCGATTGAAGACCCCACGTTACATTGTAGAATTTTTAGCTATGGGAATCTTTATGTTTTTACATATGCTGAAAGCGTGATGCTATATGACAAGTGGTGTTTGTTCATTGGGAATTATCATGCAAATGAGCTGTGTCGCACAAAGAAGTCCGTCTGCGTCTTCGGCTCTATCGGGGTCAACCTACTTGACAATAAGCAAAGACCACTTGTCTTATAGTATCATGCTTACAGAATATGTAAAACATAAAGGTGCCTGTATCTCTAAACTTTACAATGAAACGTGGGGTCGTCAATCGAACAAAGTTGCTCGTCGGGCTGAAGCGCACCTTGGGTGCAAGTTTCACGATCAACCTCGCCATTCTCAGATTCACCCAATGTCACCACCAGCCAAAGTCGATCGGGTCGACCTCTTGAATTTTTTTTCGACGAGGCTGGTGGTGACATTGGGTGAATCTGGGATCGCCCACGATGAACATGAGACTTGGGCAGTGTATGCTTTCGACCCCGACGAGCAACTTTGTTCTATTAAAGGCCCCGTGCTTCATTGTAAAATTCTGAGCTACAGGTGTTTACATGTTTTAACTATGCTGTAAGTGTGATGCAGGCGCTGTCTCTTGGTGGATGATATCGAGAGCACTATAGACAATGTGAAGAAATGGATGAAGTGACACGTGATGGTTACACGCACGTGCGGTTGACAGGTTGCTGCATAACTGGATGCTATGATTGCCTTTAAAAAGGTACATAAACAGCATCCAATCATGAAAGCTGTCCATTATGACAATGACAGCGAGTTTATACACACACAGTAGGCAGGGCCGAAACCAGCCAGGCACTAACAATGAACTTTGTGGATCACTGGTATGACCCATCCAACCAATTGGCGGAGATTTTGTAAACCATCGTGTCTTTGCTTCATACGGTGAGTCTCACGGACACTCGCTCCTTCGCGCTCTTTATCTCACACACTACTATTCTATCATACTATAACACACTACGTATTAAAGTTTCAGAACAAGGTTGTATAGGGAACCTAAATAGTTTCGATAGCTCAATTGTATTCTTAGCTGCTGTTGTGTAGTGGTAAATAAACAACCGCTGTTGATGGCTGCACGCTTAAAGAGGCTGTCTTAGGTATTCAATCATATTGAATTGAGAATGAATAAATGGATTACGAATCTGTTGGAAATAAGAGTGATAACCCAATGCCCCAAACTTTGTATATAAGGGGTAATAGTTTGTTTCTGCTGAGACTACAAAAGGAAAAAGCAGACCTGTCTTCTTGCTTTGTTTTTCTTTTTCATTGTGAACAATATGAGTGACAAACAACCGATAGCAATTGTTGGAATAACCGGCAATCAAGCAGGAGCAACAGCCAAGCATCTTTTGGAAAATGGAGCCCGCGTCCGTGGTATCGCTCGTGATCCTTCCAAAGCCGTTGAGTGGGTGAATTCGCAAGCGGAACTGGTCACCGGTAGCATGGACGACTATGATTCGCTGGTTCAAGCTTTTACAGGTGTCCGTAGTGTCTATTTCGCAACGCCTTTCATAGTTGATGATGTAAGGAAGAAAAATAATGCTGCCTTCAATCCCTTTTGTTTTTGTAAGCTGGACTCATTTTCTTCGTTATATGGTGTATGTAGGCCGAGATACAAATGGGCAAGAATGTGGTGGATGCTGCTAAACAAGCCGGCGTATCACACTTGGTGTTTTCCTCAGTGTGCATTGTCGAACAGTGTCGCATGGTGCCTCACTGGAATACCAAATACGAGATTGAGCAATACATACGTGCAAGTGGTATCCCTTTCACGATGGTGCGACCAGCGTTATTTATGGACAACTTCACATCCACGGGCTTGTTTCCCAGCAAAGGCGATAAAATGTTTGGTATGCTGAGCCCCGACAGGAAACAACAGCTCATTAGTGTCAATGATATCGGCTATGTGGTCTCGACCATCATGTTGAATCCTGAAGAATACCTTGGAAAAACCATTGAGCTTGCCAGTGACTATTTATGCGGAAATGAAATGGCTCAAATTCGTAGCAAGCTATTGAATGGCACCGACGGTACCGAAGGAACCTACACAGGTAATTTTTCATGTTCTATTACGACGAGTTTTCAGTGGAAGTTGGACGTAGATAATGGCTTGCTGATCACACACCTTCTTTACGTAGTCATCCCTTTCACTGAGCACCATATAAAGGCCATGGTTGACTTTATGCAAACACACGATTATGTAGCTGATATCCCCAAGCTCAAAAAGGAATTCCCGAAATTGCGCACCTGGGAAGAATTCGTCAAAGAAGAAATTGTAGAGAAATAAAGACATGTTCGATTTTATTTAAGTACCCTGTGATGTTGTAGTAAGGTAGAAGATATGTGGTATGGGTGTGAGCGAGCGAGAACTGGTTGGGGAGTAGTAATAGGAGAAAAGAATATAAAGCTTATTTTGGATGACTACCTACTGTGTGTATAAACTTATTATCATTGCCATAATCAATAGCTTATTCAAGCTATTGTATACTGCTTACTCATATCCCTAAAAGACAATCATCATCCATTTATGCAGCCTTTCAACGGCACGTGTGTGTACCACCACGTGCCATGTCACTCAGTTCTTCACCTTGCATATACTGCTCTCGACACCATCCATTAGGAGAGAACCGCTCAAACTTCTTCGATACGATGTTGCATAAATGACCCAATCCCAGTCTCCTTCTTTCGAAATTTTAGTCCCCCTTTAAATCCAGAAACTATCCCAGTGATCCACAATACTCAAATATTATGTTGAATCCAATTTTCATTCGATAAAAGGTCGAAGAATACATAACATATGATAGTGTGGATGTTTATCAAGCAAATGTGATGAAGGAACAGTATTGTAAATTGAATAAGATACGGGTGAATTGCATAGAGTCATCAGAGAGAATAATTGTGTCATTCTATTCCCGTCATAAACATCCTTCATCCTTGATTGCAAAATAGCTGCTGCGTGCATTGACTCGAATATTCCAATAGGATCCAGAGCTGTGAGGCACCTTCTTTCGTCAAAGACATAAGCGCTTTTGTCAATTCGATCCAATGCAATCCATCCTCCTCCTCAGCCGTATCCACTTGATATGATCCTTCGTTCCAGCTGACGACGTCCCAAGTAGCCAGGATTTCTCGCCATCACTGCACTTGATTGAATCCATCCATCCATAGCCATTCCAAATCCAATACGTTGGTTGAAACGAGCCATGTCGTCGCTTGCTGATATGCATCCTTTTCCATCCTGCTCTTGATCCATCTCTGTCTCGGTCCTTTTCAGGGCTCAACCGGGTGATAATGGCTTTTACAGTATTGCGGTATGCTTCATAGCTGATATGACATCCCATCCATTGGAATCGTATGCATCAAAACAAGGTGCTGCAAGTAACTTGAGACAATGGAGTAAAGACCTTGCTGATAGCAACTGCTGGTACGTTTGGTCGCGACAGAAAAGTGTGCAAGTGCATGTGTTGTAGTAGAGTGACAAGGCTGTGAATGCTGTTTGAGACAATGGAGTAAAGTATTTGCTAATAGCAACTGCTGTAATGAAAGCTGCTACGTTTAATGTGGTCGAGAATTGTACAAGAGAACGTCCAGTGTCAAGAAAGTGGGTGTTGAAGTGGAGTGCACGCGCCATGGACTTGCCATTCAGTCGTAGTCCTTCGGATCAAGATAGTTGTAGGATTGACATGTTGGTTTGAAGCAGGACAATCGTTCGCAGGTGGAAGTTGTACTTAAATGGGGCAACAGTTGAGAATGGGGAGAAAGAGACAAGATAGTGGGAGTGGAAGAGCTGGAAATCAAAGTAGGCTGAGCTGTCAGACATTGTCATACAAATGCATGAACACTGTAATTGATCCATGACCTCGAGATTACCTCTCTCACACCTCAAACTTGCACACAATATGCTCTTGGGTATGCTGATCAACTTCGCCTTAATAAAGAACCCTCACTTCATTTACAAATTTTGAATGAGAGGGTATAATGTGGGGCTTACTATGACCGACGGAAACTCCGGAACCGGCCGGATTCATGGAAATGTCATTTAGTATGAATTACCTTGGGATTCATCACTTCGAACTTGAAACTTGATGAGCAGGTTCGCTGAGTCATGATGATCAACTCCATTCATTTAAAAACTGCATACTTCATTATGATATCTTATGAATCGGACGGTCCAAATATAGGACGGAAGGAACGCAAGTAGGGTGCATAGTGCACACCCCCGCGCTTGTCGACCTCCACTATGAAACTTGGTCAGGGCGCTGGGCTTCGACATGCTGATCAACTCCATTCATATTAAAGTCGCAGGCTTCATTGTGAGAATTAAAATGGGAGCGTCGGATGATGAACGGACGGGTTTATATGTATGGAGAACGGTCCATGACCTCGAGATTGCCCACTACAAACTTGAAATTTTCACACAAGATGCTCTTGGGCATGCTGATCAACTTTGTCTTAATAAAGGCATCACGCATCATTTGAAAAACTTGAATGGGAGGGCATAATGTGGGGTTTACTATGATGGACGGAAACTCCGTACCCGTCGGAAATCATGAAATGTCGATTAGTATGCATTACCTTGGGATTCCCCATTTCGAACTTGAAACTTGGTGAGCAGGTACTCTATGTCATGCTGATCAACTTCATTCATTTAAAAATTGCATACTTCATTACAAAATTTTGAATGGGAGCGACCGACGATTAGCGGGACGAGGAGATAACCAGGATGGACAGTCCATAACCTTCAAATTGCCCATCATACGTCTTAATCAAGCTACTTTTCATTGTGAGGATACCGAGAGGGTCATCGGGGTTCGAATAAAACATGGTGCAAGAATGGTAATGCCAGTACTCGGCTGTTGGATTGCTACACACCTAAAATCATGGCCCGTTTTAACGTGGACCCTATTCTCAAAGGTGCCTATTCTGATAGTTTCCATACATACTGACACCGATATTAACATGTACCATAGACGTCGATGAGTTTGGCAATGCTCTCTTTGGTAGTGCCCATGCCCATTTACAAAACAACATTGATGACTTTGTCCGCACATTCGACGCAAGTATCCAGCTTCAACTTTATTTGTAAAAGGCCTTCAATCTTATATGTGATATTATCAATAGGAAACACATCCTGAAAGTGGCACACGTGTAGGACCAGACGCATTGGCGGTGGCATTTGTTCAGCTTTCCAACTGCAGTCAGAAGCTCCAGGTGCATCAGAAGCAAGATGATGGATGCTGGGATGATCTTGTCAAATACTGTGAGTAGCTATCATCGAGAGTGATGTTTGATGACTGATGTAAGCTTAAAGCACAGCAAACACGTCAAACCATGGACGACTTGGATAAAACATTGAAGGATGCACAAGAAAAACAAATGATCCAAGGGCCACCATTCGCAGCTGAACGCGAAGAGTACTTGAAGAAGATCCAAGAAGACCGACACAAGTTTGAGCGCGAATTACAACGTCAACGGGACAAGATCGAGGAATACTATGCGAAGAGGACACGTGAATCCACATTAAGCAACCTTGTCGGTGCCAAGCAACAATGGTCCTGATCATCTTTAAGCCAACAATACCCCCCACCTACCCTTCATCCCATCCATCATTGTAGCAAAAGTCAATTGCATGCTTACATAATAAAATATATCTATCTTTATTTTTAATCATGCACGATTGAATAAACCTTCGGAATCCCGGTCTTTAAAACAGGAAATACAACGCGAATATCATTGAGACAGGATATTTCTAGCACTTGTAGCTTACGGCATGCCAAGCAACTCAATGCGCCTGCTGCTGATATTGTGTCTGCTTTCACATGTAACTCTTTGAGGTTCTTGAACTGGCATAGGGCATACATGACTTTATCAGAAATCACCTCGTCAGCATCCAGGAATAAGGTTGTCAATTGAGGACAGGTTTCTGCTGCCTTTTTCAAAGCCTTGGATGATATTTGGGATATGGTCAACGGAAAGTCGGCTCGAATATGCAGCTCACGGAGATTACTCAAGCGTTCGATTCCATAGAGAGGTGCTGATGTCGTTTCAGTAGACATGGCATGGATGTCAAGCTTTTCCAGCGTAGATTCTGTGCCCAACGATTTGTGATGCTCCAAAAAGGTAAAGATTGAAGGTGTCTCATTATTATGTTGATCCACATAATCCACCACCAATTGCACGTCTTTCAGTTGAGATAGCTGGGTCATGACTTGGAATGCCGCGGCATCCGCTTGCCACTGTCGTATGGCCACGCGTTCCACATTGGGTGTATGACGCAGGATAAATCCTGGTAATCGCACAATGGATGTCATGTCATCATCCACCTCCATTGGATCCGGCAAAGTCACCACCAGTTCCTTGACATGGTCCAATCGCAAATATGCATCCGCTCGTTCAGGCGCATCCTCTATTAGGGCGTCGATCCTCAATGCCTCAAGCACAGGGCTATAATGATTCAAGATCGTCACCAATTCGGCAGCTGAAAATGGATCCTCTGGCAAATTTTCAAGTTCAAGCTTCATCTTTCCAGGAGAAACGTTTTCGTAACGTCTTGCAGATCGAGTCCAGCTATTCTTCTTTTCTTGGAGATTGTTGTCATCATCACTCTCATCATTATCATCATCGTCAGGAGTAATCGCACCAAAGCCCACATAGCGCAAGGAGGGACAATGATCCAAGAACGTAGCCAATACCATCTTGTCCACGCAGCGATTCATCGAGAAGCTTTCCAAACAAGGCAACTTGCGCAACAGCTGTGTCACCACGTCATTACTGACAGGTGTCTCATCCAAAATGTCGAGTTCCAACATGGTAAGGCGAGGGAAGGTGGTAGTAGTAGGTGTACTCGATAAATCAGGATCCACGCGCATGATATCCAATGCTGTGAGATGAGGACATGTATCCAAAACCGATTGTAAAGAGATTGTTGCTGCTGAAGTGGTGGGGGAATGATAATACAACTTGAGATGCGTCAATGTGTCTCCAACCATACGTAATCCTTCCATGATCCTTTCGGGCTCAAAAGGTGCAGGAGGATGATTCGCATCCAAATTATTGGGAAAGACTAATTGCGATAGTGTTGTAAGTTATCCTATTCTCCCTAATATCCATCCTCCTCCTCTACTTACGAGTGACTGACAACTTTTTCAATGATGGAAACGATACACCCATGGACCAGAGACCTTCAAAAGGTATACCTCGTACTGTCAACATGATTGAATTGATGAAAGGCGCAAACTGTATCAGGGTTGATAGGAAATTGGGTGACCATTCATAGACGTCTTCGACCTCGACATACAAATAGCTTGCTTCCAGGAACCGCTGGCGCCATGTCTTGGATACAAACAAGGGCGAATGATGCTTGGTGAACCGGTCGTCCCTCAATGGACAACCTTCGTGAATCAGTCGCGGGGCAATATGCATCACAATATCCAAGGGCAACATGCTGATAAAGTCGATACGCTTGTTATCACGTTCCTCGGCATCATTTTTGGCTCGTTCAAGTTGTGCATAATATGGATCGGATGATGATGATAACTTGGATAATCCTTCATTGAAGATGTCGATAGCCATACGCTGATATCCTCTTTGTGAATAGGCTTCCCCTTGACGCAAGTAGTCCAGGGGCGAGGAAAGGGTGTTGCTGTTGACAGGTGTCTCTGTTGGCATTGCGGATGGGTCGTTGGTGGTGGCTCTCACGTCATGCATTGTTCCCAAGCTGGATTGTAAAAAGTGGACCGTGTCGAGTACAACAAGATTGGTCGTGGTGGTGACTTGCTGCAAGGTTGTACATGCTAATGAGGTTTAGCTCAGCTATGTCTCAGATGGCGGGAATCCCACTTACTGTTGACAAGCACCAAGGAGTGTCAGTGTACAACCAACACAAAGGAGAGAGAGAGAGAGAGAGAGGAGATGCCCTTCTTGAAGCGTATGTGTGACCAGAAAATGATGACTGAGAAACAAACATGCATAATGGCGACGCGTTAAAATGAACCATCCACCCACCCACTATCTACAATAGAATGGAAGCTGATAGAATAAACGACCAAAAGCTTTATTTATGTATATCTACTACTACTAAATGAGAGACTTTAACATGATAGGATCCGTTTCCAATTTGTTCCCAACTTTAAAGGTGTGAGCACCAACTTTGTGGAAGCCTTGCTTTTCGTAAAACTTGATGGCATTAAGGTTGTGTTCGTATACACAGAGCCACATGGCCTTTTTGCCCATCTTGGTCGCCAAAGCAACGCATTCGGCAAGTAGCCTTTTGCCCAGACCCATACCTGCCCATTGTTTATCGACGTAAAGCCGCTGCAGCTCGATAGCATCCTCTGGATCCCCCACAAAGTCGTATACATGCTTGGTTTGTCGCAACTGGCAAAATGCCACAGGTTGGTTGCTATCCTGGTTGAATGCCATATACGCGGTCACCGAGGGGTCATTCAATTCTTTGGTTTGAATATCAGGTCTGTAGGTTGAATTCAGGTAAAGCTCGAGATCCTCAGGCGTGTCGACTTTGGCATAGGTATCTGTAAACAAACGAGCACCCAGTTCAGAAAGAATCTTGGCATAATTGGCATCAATCTTTACAATTTTGGTATCCATGTAGTAGTAGTGAAAGAAAGAGAAAAAGAAAGGAATTGGATACGTAGGCTTTCTATAAAAGTTATTGATGTTGTATCCTGACATCTATTCACACGTTTGTCACCCTGCTTTCCTATCATACGAGTGGGAATTCCCCTATCACCCGAGTGAGAGTTACCTGGTCATCACCAATCTTATCCATTTTGGCTATCTATTGCCATATACACACACGCTGCTTCACTGTAGCACATATTGCATGATTGTATCACACGGACCATCTCGGTATACTCTATTAGGAAGCACACACATACACACCCTCTTTATCCACCATCATCCATTAAGATATAAATACGCTCAACAACCACCGCTGAATAAAGGATCATCTTATATTGAGTCTCGTCACTCTTCTGTCTACTTGTTTCTCTTTGAGTGATATAACAATTGATCTGATCAACATCGCCATATTTTCATGCATGTATTACGAAATGTTTATTCAGTTGGAACGTGTACCTTAATCATTTGGCAAAAAATCAATGGACCTTTTATTGCAAATTATAGGCACTGCTACTACTTTTTTGTTTACTTGAAGGTCTTGCCGCCAGCGAAACCATCGACTTCCCAAGCCATGTATTTGTAGATCTCGTCCTTTTTCTCCTCATACTGGGAAGGTTCAATCTTGACAAAGTCCTATGAATCATAGGCAGCTGCATCATAAATCTCGTAAGGCACTTCTTGGCCACGGATGATAAAGTAACCCGGGATGGCATTGTTGTTGTTGGTACCCGTGACGACCATGGAAGCAAAGGCGTACTTACGAGCACGCTCAAGACGAGCAAAGAAGCCGCCAATCAAATCGTTGGACATGAAGATAAGTGTCAATTCATCATTGTACTTGTAAGTTGCTTTCCAGATGGACCATCCTTCAGGATCAAAGTGTTCCCAGAACCATTTCATGGCCACATCGGTATCATTGTTGCTATAAGTGCGTTCCCAGTCATCAAGGATAAAGTTGCTCTTGGGCAAGAGATCCAAAGCCGACTTTGGTTTGGGCGTATCATCAGCAGGAGGAGAAGCAGCGGCCTTTTTCTTTGGCTTTTCTTCCTTTTTGTCTTGCTTGGGAGGTACATTCTTAAGTCCCTTTTCACAGTACTTGAAATCACCAATGACGGATATAAAGTGAGGCTTGTTGACCACCGTGTTAAAGTAGCGGACGACGTTCTTGTAGGGGGCACGGAATTCCTTGTCACAAAGCAAATTGAAAGGTCTCACGAGTGAACACACCATCACAATGTCGGTATAAGTGACATCTTCTCCGACAAGATAGGTCTTGGATTCCAAACTCTTGTTCAATGCACTCAAAGAACGCTGAAGCTTTTGAATCGAGCTCTCAACATTGGGCTTGATATATTGAGCATAACCGAGCAGAGGTGCAACCCATCCATATACATGTTGACTGATCTCATTATCGGAAAAATCACCCACAATTCCCATCATGGTCATCATCGTCGTCTCTATATCTATAAAAGCAGGCGTGAATTAGGATGCTTTAACGAACGCAAAGTGACAAAAGAGACAAGAGCGTCTCGATACGATCATATGCGTGATCCAGTCTTGTTTTCCGACCTTCAAATGTCTATTCCCATTTTCAATCCAGAAACCAACCGATTGGCCCACATCTTGCACATACGAACTTATAGGAGGATCATGGTTTAAGTATACTGATTCCAATATGTATTCATTTAATGTAAGCGTTTATCGAGTAAATAAGACTAGGGGACAATATATCCAAACTATATAGGTATGGGTGAAACTATCATTGTGGCATTGTATCCTTGGTTGCTGCCGTCATAAATATCTTCATCCATGGTCGCGGAATAGCTGTTGCATGATTTGACTTGAATATTGCGATATCATCCGTAGCTGTAAACCACCTTCTTCAAGGATACTTGTAACTCTCCTCAACAATACCATTCCATCCATCATCATCCTCACCCGTATCCACGTGATATGATCCTTCGTCATTGCTAACGACGCGACAAGTAACCAAAGCAGCATTCCTGGATTTCTCATCACTACACTTGATTGCATCCATCCATCAAATCCATTGCAAGTCCAATATGTGATTGCTGCTGATATGCTTCCTTCCCATCCGGCTGTTGGTCAAGCACTTGCTTGGTCACTGCCCATCGCTGCTCAACCATGTGAAGATTGCTTGTATTGTTGTGTAGTTTGTACTTGATAGCTGATATGGCATCATCCATAGGGGTTCGTGTGGCAAGCTACTACACGTAAATAAAGCTGCTTCTTACAATGGCTATCTGGTGTTGACGAAAAAAAGGTTGCAAGGCATATTGCTGCAAGTAACATGTGACAATGGAATAAAGACCTTGCTAATATCAGCTGCTGTTACGTTTGGTCGTGTAGAGGAGTGTGCAAGGGCGTGTGTTGTAGTAGGCTGACAAGGTTGTGAATGCTGTTCGAGGCAATGAGTAAAGATTTTGCTAGTAGTAACTGCAGCAATGAATGCTGTTACGATTGGTTGTGGCAGAGGATTGTACAAGAGAAGGTGAAGTGTCAAGAAACGCAGGTGTTGTAATGAGGTGCACACGCCATGCATTTGCCATTCAGTCAAAGACAATCGGATCAAGACAATTGTAGGATAGATATGATGGGTTGAAGCAGGGCAACCGTTCGCTGGTAGTGATTGTACTTGAATGGGGCAACAGTTGAGAGTTGGGAGGAAGAGAAAATAAGGGTGGAAGTGGAAGAGCTGGAAATTAAATAGGTCGGACCCAGTGAGACAAATCCATGCACACTGTAAATTGATCCATGATCTTGAGATTGCTCACCTTGACTTCAAATTTGCACACAAGATGCTCTTGGACATGCTGATCAACTTTGTATTAATAAAAAACCTATGCTTCATTTGAAATTTTTGGGTGGGAGGGTGTAATGTGGGATTGACTATGCTGGACGAAATCGGGGTACATAGCGACGCGTTGAAATGATCCACCCATTATCTATACAATACATAGAATGGAAGCTTGTTGTATCATGACATATCTCACGTTTGTCACTCTGCTTCCTTATCATCCGAGTGGGGATTCCATTATCATCTGAGTGAAGGTTTACTGGGTTTACTAGCCGAATCCACCTATTATTGCTATATATACGTACACGCTCCATCACTGTATCACACAGACCACCTCGGTATACTCCTTTAGGAAGCGCACACAGACACGGCCCCTTTAACCACCATCATCCATTAAGATATAAATACGCTCAACAACCACCACTTGAATAAAGGATTGTAATCATCTTTTTGAGTCTCGTGGTTCTATTGTCTCCCGTCTTTATAAGTGATATGTTACAAAGCTGATATGTAGAATAAACGTGTACATCTACTACTGCTAAATGAGAGACATGCTCATGATGTGATCCGTTTCCGGTTTGTTCCCAAGCATAACGTTACGAACACCAACTTTGCGGAAACCTTGCTTTTCATAAAACTTGATGGCATTGGGGTTGTAGTCGGATACACAGAGCCACATGATCTTTTTGCCCATCTTGGTCGCAGTGGCAACGCATTCGGCAAGTAGCCTTTTGCCCAGACCCATACCTGCCCATTGTTTATGGACGTAAAGCCGCTGCAGCTCGATAGCATCATCCTCTGAATCGCCCACAAAGTCGTAGTATACATGCTTGGTTTGTCGCAACTGGCAATAGGCCACAGGTTGGTTACTCTCCGGGTCGAATGCCATATACGCGGTCATCGCGGGATCGTTCAATTCCTTGGTTTGAATATCAGGTCTGTAGTTTTCATCCAGGTAAAGCTCGAGATTCTCAGGCGTGTTGTCGTTGGCAAAGGTATCTGCAAACAAACGAGCACCCAGTTCAGAAAGAATCTTGGCGTAGGTGACATCAATCTTTACAATTTTGGTATCCATGTAGTAGTGATGAAAGAGAAAAAGAGAGGAATTGGATACGTAAGCTATCTATAAAAGCTATTCATCTGATCAACATCGCCACGTTTTGATCATTTGACAAAGAATCAATTGACCTTTTATTGCAAATCATAGGCACTGCACTACTACTACATCAACAACAACTACTACTTTTTTGGTTTACTTGAAGATCTTGCCGTCAGCAAAGCCATCGACCTCCCAAGCCATATACTTGTAAATCTCGTCCTTTTTCTCCTCATACTGGGAAGGTTCGATCTTGACAAATTCGTAAGAATCATAATCAGCGGCATCGTAAATCTCGTAAGGCACTTCTTGGCCACGGATGATAAAGTAGCCCGAGATGGCATTGTTGTTGTTGGTACCCGTGACGACCATGGAAGCAAAGGCATACTTGCGAGCACGTTCAAGACGAGCAAAGAAACCGCCAATCAAATTGTTGGACATGAAGACAAGTGTCAATTCATCATTGTACTTGTAAGTTGCTTTCCAGATGGACCATCCTTGAGGATCAAAGTGTTCCCAGAACCATTTCATGGCAACATCGGTATCATTGTTGCTATAAGTGCGTTTCCAGTCATCAAGGACGAAGCTGCTCTTGGGCAACAAATCCAAAGCAGACTTTGGCTTGGGAGTAGGCTTGGGAGTATCATCAGCAGAAGATGGTGGGGGAGGAGCAGCGGCCTTTTTCTTTGGCTTTTCTTCCTTTTTGTTGTCTTGCTTGGGAGGTACATTCTTGAGTGCCTTTTCACAATACTTGAAGTCACCAATGACCGACTTAAAGTGAGGCTTGTTGACCACCGTGTTAAAGTAGCGGACGACGTTCTTGTAGGGGGCACGGAATTCCTTGTCACAAAGCAAATTGAAAGGTCTCACGAGTGAACACACCATCACAATGTCGGCATAAGTGACATCTTCTCCGACAAGATAGGTCTTGGATTCCAAACTCTTGTTCAATGCACTCAAAGAACGCTGAAGCTTTTGAATGGAGCTCTCAACATTGGGCTTGATATATTGAGCATAACCGAGCAGGGGGGCAACCCATCCAGATACATGTTGACTGATTTCATTCTCGGAAAAGAGGACCCATTGCTGAATTTCAGCTTGTTCAAGTGGTGTCTTGCCCAAAAGAGGTGAATCCTTTTGTTGTGCGAGGACTGTATATATACACATACCCATCAATATATCATCTCATGCATGAAATAGAGGGGTCGTTACCTACCATAGAGCGTGATAGCACTCGACTCGAATAAATTGGCCTCTTTGCCTTCAAATACAGGAACCTTGCCAAAAGGGAAACGTTGCCAAAAGGCTTCATCACGTTCCTTCATAATATCAAACGATTGAAAGTCAACCTTGACACCACTATACGCGGCCTAAAGTAATTCATGCGCGTTAATGAACGTCTTGGCCATGGAGGGGGAATGAGGGAGTGTGTGGGCGTGCGAATCACAACGTACCGCGATTTGAACTTTGTACACGTTTGGATTCTCGGGATAGCTTTTGATAACCTATCAAGATATGATAAACATACATGCAATGCTAGTTGTGAGTTATACTTACACCAAGAGACATGATGATGGTTGATAGACACGAAAAAGAGAGAAAGAGATACTAAACGACTGCGCATTTGCTGCATTTTAGTATTTGAGCGGAGCTGATGATCCGATACCTGCGCCCCCACGCAATGTTATGCAGATGTCACACACGTTGACACAAGGTCTATCAGACAATGGATAGCACCTGATATCAATATTGAACCATAATATCTATTTGGACATTGAAAATCATGGTATGCTATATTGGATTGGACACGACAACCTCTTGTCGAGGCACTAGGATCTATCTTTTTGATGCGCAGCAGCAGCAGGTGACCGATCACTGTGATGTATGTGCAAGGAAAAGGTTGACAGACTAATACTGAGTCATCAAGTCTTGCGTTCGTATGCCTACACGAAATTTCCCAAGCGGTTGTGTCCTTTTTCATGCGTCAGAGTATATTTTGCGCAGCCACCACGGAGATTGCTTTTATAGTACAATCCGACGATAACCTTACATGTGCAATTCATTCATTATCATGGGTTCATTATCATTGAGGAGAAAAGATCAAGTATCCGATGCTCTTTGTTTAGTATTGATGACAAGGATTAAGTAGGTGGTCTATTATAATACAATTTTTCTATTCTTCAAGTCGGTGTATTGGCAAAGAGCGTAGCGATACCATGACAAAAAGCGCCAAGTTCTTCGGGATGAGCATCCTGTATCATATCCTTGAAGACGTTGGTAGCGACTGCTAGTGAGAATCTGCTTACAACCGATTTGAGTGCTTCACGCAGAATATGACTGAATGGCCAGAGATCCGTCAAGAAAATACCGCCCTCCGTATCCCGACAACGCCGGTAGAGCAACAGCGCACCGTTCAATGTGTCCATGGAAGAAGGCGCATTTATCAACTCGTTCATAATCCAGACTTCACAAAAGAGACGTAGATCATCGTTGCTGAATCGATCTGCCATCATCAAAAGCTCCACCACGTCCTTCCAACTGTGGCATGCACTCATCACCTTGTCCACGTCGTTTGATATCATTGCATATTCGGCAGCATTTAAATAGACAGCGAACGCTTCATGGTTGACATCCGGTAACGGTATTGGATGTTGGGTACTTTCTGCATATTGTCCACTGAACAAGGCTGCAAAGTAAGGCGATTGTTGAGCAAGCACGTGTCGATTGGCACAAAGTGGTGGTTGCGATGACTCCTTTGTCACAAAGATCACTTTATCATCATCGTCATGGATATCCCTGGGTCGTTTCCTCGGTCTGGAAGCAAGTGTTTCATTCATGGTGTCTCTGGTTTGATTGAGCTCGTTGGACCATGTATCAAACAAGTTTTGTGCAAGGACTTCAATCACTTGAGCAGCTGCTTGGCGTCGATAAGGGGCATCCACTACCACAGTTTCCTCTTCTTCAACAAGCTCGTATACCAGCATCCGACATAATACACCAAAGGCTGAGCTGGATTCCAAGATGGCTGTTTCTCCACCATCCGCAGTAGTAGAGGTCGATAGACCCAGGATGTTCTGGCATAATGGTATATAAGGACAAGCATAGCCAAGTGCCACTGCACACATTTCATGAAACTGGGTTGCATTCTGATCACCCATGGTAAACCGAAATAGCTTTGACAAGTCATCCAATCGTTCTCGATGAAGGGAATCACTGATCATATGCCGTAGTTTTGCTTTGTGCTTATCAACAAGTGGACGTTCATAGAGGAGTGGCTTGAATACAGATGTCAAAACGTCGCTGCTGATCACGGCTCGCAGGTTCTCTTGGCATGTAAGTACTCGAATCAAGGCACGATAAAGATTGTTGAAGCAAAGCGTATCCGTTGCATCCGTCGTTATTGTATGGTCGTTCACAGGTGAATGATTTGCATCATCCTCTTCCTCTTCCTCTTCTTCTTGTTCCAATTTATCAAGAGCATATGCATCATCGATTTGCATTGGGATGTAGGGTATATCAGCAGACGCAGCAGCAGCAGCAGAAGCATTGTCATCGGAAAGAAATACAAGAAGCGTCGATAATTGGCCCACTGCACGAATATTCCTGATAAGCTGGGAGCCACATTCAACCATGGAAGACAAAAGATTGAGCGAGATACAAGCTGCTCTTACCACAGACTCGTCCTGATGTTTAAAGTGCGTAATCACTTGGGTATCAGAGAGAGGGCCATCGTCATCAGAAGAAGGACACGGTAAGAGTACAAGTAATATAGCCGGAAGAATCGAAAGACGCCCATCATTACTATGCACCGTCTCGAACCAGTGGGTGTCATTTTCATTCATGTCTTCATCACCCAGAGAGGCAGGCCAAGATAACCATTGCTGCAGAGATATTGGATCGTAACCGAATGCATTGACCACTAATAAACTTCCACGGATGATATGGTTCCAGCCCTCGTGTAATCCATCCATGCTTTTGTATTCAGTGGTTGTTGTGGTGGTGGTGTAATAAACGCCTCTGCATAAAAGCTTCATCACCAGGGGTCCAATAGGAAACTCTGCTCGCAACTTGGCACGTATGTACGCCATTTTTGCTGCCAATGCTGCAATAAAGTGCATAAAAGAAGCATACACCAAAAGCATGTTTCTAGGTGCATCATCGAGTTGTCGGGTATAATCCATATCCACCAAGAGTTGTAGTACGCCCGCCTTATCCAACTTTTCACATGCCTTGACGTGGTGTGTAGCCATCCGTAGTGCTGTGAATGCTCGTTTTGCTCTGGAAAGGGTGGTATCTTGATATCGGCGATCGCTCAAACCAAGCTTTGCGTGCTCGAGAGTGGGTAGCCAGATGACATTATTGAGACAAGTGGGTGCTGTGGAAAACATGTCGATGGCTTCGTGATAATGCAAGAAAAACATGACGAGCTTTTCAAGTCTTGATCGCAGCAGACCTTGATTCTCATCACCACCACGGCCACCATCCGTAGTATCGAGTTTGTGGCTATCATTGAGTGCTGTCAGCATGGCAATAATGCAAAATGCCGCACGTGCTGCTATACTTTGGACAAGTTGTTGTGAAGCGACTTGGACGTGTTGCATAAAACATTCCAACAAGGCGATACACATGAGCTCATGCTGTGTAAGAATATAGCCGACATGATCATCCACCTCGCCATGCCACATTTCGCGTGTTGCCAAAGCCATGGTCCCAATGCTATCAATATCCTCTGGCTTCACAGGCCTCGGTATAATGACCAAAAAGAAATTGACAATATCTCGCGCAATGTCGCCTGCTCTTGTTTCATCCTCTTTGCCAGTCAACGCCATGTTCAGTGCAATCTTGCATAGCCGTGTGATCCTAGTAGCTATTTCCCTCAAAATAAGCATACAATCATTCAAAAAAGTTTACATCCTATGTATGTACCTTGAATCGGTTTGATCTCCTCTTGTTTTTGAACAAGCATCGCAAATGCTTTCATGTCTTGAGCCAAAAGCGTACGCCAAGAACGGCCAGGATCTGCCGTGTTGATATAGTCTGCCACAGGGATTGGAGCCATACCAATGCATCGAGAGACAATGTGCAAAAGTGAATCGGTGAGCTTTCGATGTTGCAACTCAAGTGACGTTTTCCATGCATTGATGATCATGATAAACTGGATCGACTCGGTGAATTGAATCAGCTTGGTTCGCACTTGCGGTACACTGCTCTTGCTTGCATGTTTGACGAGGTTCTCAAGGAATTGACTGACTCGAATGCATAGATTGATCTCTTCACTGCCGCCTTGTTGTTGTTGAAGGAAGATGGGGATACGACCCATTTGTAAAACAAGCACCCAAAATCCATCGGCTAATATGATATCATTTGCAAAATAGTGTCCTTTGGCCGTCAATGCTCGCAGAGCACAGCTCCGTAGTTTGATATCCCAGGTGGGTGCAAGCCAATCGAGGATGGATGTCACATGGATAACACTAAGTAAGGATGGTGAAGAGGATTGCATTAAGCTGCCAATCAAGTGCAATCCAGCATAAGCTGTAGCTGTAGCCTCCCCACTGGTATTGACAGTATCCAACAAGTGCTGTTCAAATAGAAACTTGACACAAGTACGAAGTTTGGATGACCCAAAGTTGATAGCTGGTGCGTGTGTGATGATGTAATCGAGACAACGTAATAAACGTCGTGGTGGCCAGGTGTCGGTTGGATGATGCAGGTGATGAACAATACGATGCACAAGACGATCGATATGCTGCGGATCGGCCGTTTGCAATGCCTCACGTAAACGAGATGCTCGTGCAGGCTGTTGAGCTGCTTGATAGATGGCAGTGAGACTCAATTTGGGATCGGGCATGCTAATGTCGACGATGGGTCAAAACGAGGAGTGTGGTGTGAGTGTGTGTGCATAAAGATTCAGTGTGTACAACGGTGCTTCAAGTCAAATAATAACACATTGCCAAGGCAACCAAGTGAAATTGTCTCGCATGGGGAGAATCATTTTATCAAGCGAATGGGGACTTCTAACCTAACACATGTAATCGAGAGCAATCAAGTCTTCAAACATATGCTTGTACTTTGTCAAAAAGCCTTGATGGGCAGGGTGCTCGGCATACACGGGTAAATCCTATTCATTCATCCATGAGAAATCATCATCATCATCATGCTAGTCCATTAACATACCTCTTTCTTCTCAAGCTCAACGACCCATCCTATATTAATGTATATTAGACAGGGCTCTATTCAATCTATATCTATATATATATATTACCCCATTCATATCCTTTGCTTCTTTCAGTGAATGTCTTGCCAGCAGTGCACGTCAGGATCTGAGGAATATCATTCTTGAGGCTGAGAACATGGTTACAAGCTTCTTGACGAATCTCTTCGCTGATTTCAGGCTTGAACTTTGCAATGACTAGGCCCTGTTAACTAGTTTCTACCGTTGGTCAAAGTCATGTCAACCCTTACCAATGTGAACGAGCTTCATGATGGCAACAAGGTGGAAAGGAAAAGTACGCGTTGTCCAATCTCCAGTCATTGAAATTCTCGTGTAACCCATCACTAGCTTGGGTCCTGCATCATGTGTAAGTTATATCACTATTCCCCGGATGGTATCGTTTTCATTCAAGACAACTCTAAAAAATACTAGCAATAGGGGATGCATTGTGATTCATCTGTCGTTGCCATTCAAGTCGTTAACTACAACCACCATATGCCCTTGACGGATACCTTTGAGAATAAAGGAACTTTTATTTTGGCGAGCGTTGTCATGGGAGCCAAGCATTGGGTGGTTCTATACTAAACATTGGTTGCCCTTCCTTTAATGCGGTATTCATTTGCTGGGAAATTCATAGCAACAGGAGGGGGAGATGGTAGCTAGGCAACACGTTATCAATATATCATGCTGCAATAATTAGGTCAATCATACCTTGGCTCGAGAATTCTTTGAATGATATGCGAAACCTTCCATGCGAATAAAATTCCATGTGCTCTACTTTATGCGAGTTATGGTGTTAGTGGCACACACAAGGCCAGTATTGCAAGCCTCCAGCCCAATTAAGGCATTTTCGGAACCAAATCCACTCCCAATCTCCTTCCACACACCACCACCACTATGCCAAACGCCAAAAAGAAACGACAAGCAAAGAATGAAGACTTCAAGGCATGTAGCCAATGCAATGCTGCTTTTGACTTTACTGACATTTTAACGGGTTCATATATACAGAAAAAGAAGCTCAAGGTTGGCAAAAAGAAGGCGCTGCCCGACAATTATACAGACACCACCTTCAGATCAAAAAGTAAATCGGTCGATCGCCCCTTTGTTGTGTAGTTATTAACATGGATCTTGAAAGGCATTGCACTTCCCAACCAAAGCATTACCGAGGACAAGTCTCGATTCGCCACGACGAGCCGCAACCTGACACTCAACGACGTCTTGTCTCAGTTGAAGCACTATAATGCTGGTGTACGAAAAGGTATTATCAGACGTCCGCTATTTCTTCGACCATCATGTGCTTATGTTTTTTTTCTACAGATGCTATCAGTGGTCTCGAAGAACTATATCGTCGTCATCCAACGCTGATTACTGCTTCTCTCGGTCAGGTGGTGAATGGCATTTTGAAATTATTGATCGATGATGTGAGTTTGTGTGGATGGCCGAGGATCGGATAGACAGATGTGTTCTAATAGGATATGCGTGTGCAAATTAGGATCGTGATGTTCGGAAAGCATTGCTTGGATTTTTACAAGAGACCTTCCCTTCTATCAAAAAAGCAGATATTCAGCCATTCTTACCGCTACTTATCATCTACACGTGTTCGGCCATGTCACACATCTTTGAGGATATTCGGAATGACGCAGTTAAATTGATGGATCTTTGGGTATCGCTTGCACCTGAAGTGGTTGTGTCAAGGTTTTGGAATCGAGTAAGTAGTGGGATCATCCCTTGCCAAAAGTCACGTGACCCCTCACCATCTTTTTGGCTAGGTGGTGGGCATCTACATGAGCTTGCTTTCGGTGTCGTCGACCAATGATCATGCTGGTTCCAGTATCGCTGGAGGATCAAAAATCACCAATGCCGAATCAGCAAAGGCAGCAGCCGCCAAATCACATTTGCATTTACACAAGGTAGATATTACGCACATGGGATAGGATGATGAACAAGACAACTTATACGTCAATGTAGAGTAAACTGGGTCCAGTGGAAAGCTTATCAAGATTTTTACAAGCCGGATTGGCACAGAGGGATCAAGACAAGTAAGTTTTAAAAGAGGGGGAAGGTCGATGCTATATCTCTCTAACATGCATGTTTAAGATTATGGTTCCTCGATGCATTCTTGGATCATGTACAAGCAAAGGAAGGATTCCGAAGAAAGATGGAGCAATTCAAGTCATGTTCTACACAAAATATAGTTCGATGGGATACAAAGAAAACGGTACGTGATGAAATGGGAAAGGAGAAGGAGGATGTTTTACATAATTGACAATAACTTTTTCAGACAATGTGCCAAATCACGCATCCTAAAGTGGTATCCTATGCTCCCTACTTGTCCAATTCAGCTCTCCCCACCTTGAACCTTTTCGAATCTGCTGGTCCCAAGAATACCAATAACAAGGAAACCGACGGTGTGCTTGGCATGGATTCAAATGAGGATGGTAAAATGCGGGTCAAGGTAAGAAAGGAAGAGGTTTCGAGTTTGCTACGTGCTAACAAAAAACATCCTAGCTTCTCATTGAGACTTTTCAACCGGTTCTATTAAGCACATGGCTGGATGCTGCACCTACCGTATTTGCAACGAGCAGTACCATCACATTGACACCAGCACTACAGCTTTTGAGTGCCGTCCTCCATCTAACGCTGGTGCTATGGCGAGCCTTAGTCAGCAGTGATGAGCTTCACTCGGTGGATGATGCCTGGATTGAGAAACACTGCCATCACTTGTTGAAGCATTTCGTGGTGTATTTCCCCTATGGTGCAGACGTTCTTGGTGATGGTGGTCCCAAGGCCAATGCGTTGCTCCGACAAATGAATATTGAAACATGCGAGTTGACCTCGTTGTACATGCTTGCCAAATTAGCACGAGGAGGAAAAGAGAGCCTAGATCATTTGGAATGGGTAGACAAGGTCGTGGATCATGTACTAGGTCTTTTGGGTTACGAGGTAAAGTTTGAGCTCTTGGTATTGAAAAGAAAAAAAGCTGATCCAATGTATGTATAGGACGAAAGGACATCATCCAACTTTAAAGAAGATGATTTATCTGCACTTTTACCCGCTGTATGGGGATTCTTGAATGGTCTTGATAGGAAAAACCAATACACCATGTTCAAGGTCGGTACACACACACACACAATTCATGCCAAATCGACACCCAAATTCACACATGAAGTATATATATAGACCTTTATGGATTATTATCAACACTGCCATGTCCATTCAGGGTTGAAACGAACAGCATTGGAGTTTTTGATTGGCACATACCTGGTAAGTCTTATCATAAAGGCATGGTTATGTGTATTTACATGGAAAGCAGGTCCAATCAAGTCCTAGCTACAACGGCCGATTTGTGCTTGATGATCGTTATCGCGCTCTTATGAACAATTGGGTATCCGGATTACCAAAGACGCTTTGGCAACTAAAGACAAGTCATCCTGAAACAAGTGCTGTAAGTAAGAGATCAATATTGTGGGACTCCTTTTACTTATGCTATTGCTACTAGGTTATCGTCAACTTTTTGTGTGAAGCTGCCAAACGCGGTGATCAAGATATCTTTGAGAAAAAGGTAGATGTGCGAACACATTGGAATGCATGCCATGTTATTAATCAATCCTGACTAGTCTCTCGAAGCAACTGAACTAGCCTTGGTGCCCTTCTTTTACGTGAACATTGCAAGCAAAGGTAAGCTTGACCCACCAGTACCACCATTATCATCATATTTACAAATTGATTTGTAGGAGAATTATTTGGACCTTTTATTGATTTACCAAAGGAAACCCAACAACGTGCGCTCGAGTTTGTCTATTATGTTGACAGTGGATCGACCAAGGTTGCCAATGCCATTGAAGCATGTAAAAAGCGTAAGTGATGCAAAGAAAAAAAACTTTTATTGGAACAGTGCTCCTGATGATGAAATGAACAATGATGTATATGTAGGGCAAGGATAAAAAAAAAGAGAATAGAATTACTATAGATTAGTTACAAACGAAGCATTTCATTTTTCGCCGGTAGTCTGAGTGCCTGTTCGTGCCTTTCGACTGGTATCCAAACGCATTGCATGATCATACGATTCCTTGCTCAATACACGTTCACCAAAAGATAAAGACACCATTCTTGCGAGACTCACACGCAACATTAAATCATCTTGTGATGGCAATGGGGTTCCATTAGCAGATGCTGTTTTACGGTCGTTTACAAACGTCGTTTGAATATACTAGAGAGAGAGAGAGAGCATGTGTGAGCAATTGAATATACAATTCCTATCCCAATTGCTGTGCCCTTACCTCAGATACTTGTTCTGGAATCTCGTATTCAGCATGTCGAAGGTCTTCAATGTACATTCTGAAATAATCCAGCATATCTTCATCCATGGGAGGCAACTCATCCACGTTGTATTGGGGTTCAAGACGCAAAGTGCAATGATTCTGAATAAAGAGTGAGTGAGTGAGTGCACCCGTGTGGATGGAAAATGTCACGACATACCGGCAACATAGATTTGCCATGAGACAAGGTGAGCACGACAAGATCGGTATCAAAGTCGAATTGGCTGTATGGGAAGATATAACTCAAGCTTTGGTGATTGATGATATTCGACAGGGCCTGCACATTCCGAACACCTAATCCAATCCATGGTCAATCGTCACGTGGCCACCACCTTCACGGTATATTATATTACCTGTATCACCCAATTTGCCTTCTGTAAGAGCCGTTTCATCCACAAGTACCACGGTACCATTGGTCAATTGGAGCATACCAGCCTCGAGATTCTCATTGACACTCTTTGGAGAAAAGTTGGATTTGTTCAATAAATCAATGCTGAGGGGCAACGCGATACAATGATGCACGAGTGTTTCCAAAAGCGATGAGAGGAGCTTGGTTGCATTGTTCTGAGGCGCGTACATGTTGTTTGCCGACTGTTTTGCCGCCTCTGTATCGGGGAAATTGACGAGATTGAGTGTGAAATGTCCAATTTTGACACCTCGGTTCTTTGCGGTTCTAAAGTGCGAACGGACCCCTATTAGCGCGCAGCCACAGCAGCATGGATGGATGGGACAATGTTTAACTTACACGCGTGAGACAAGGGATAACAATAAGAATTCAGCAGCCAGCTTGTCACCACCCAAGACGGTCGATAGGTAATCGATCAACTTAGCACGGATATCATGGTGAGGCAAATCTTGAGCATCAAAGGCCTTTTTCTTCGATCCCTCGTCCAATGAACGAAAAGTGATGGCATGCACAACAGGAATGTTCTCCAAAGATAAATGAGAAGCATCGAATCCAGCTTGTTCCATGGCATCATGCTGCATGGATTGTTCTTCTGATGGAGCGTCGTGATGACCAAGAACACCAATGACATCAACAAGTTGACCGACCCTGAGAGAATCAGCTGACGTGTAAAACTTGACAGCAGCGGATACGTGGGGTGTATTTGGAAGTGGATACTTTTTGTGCTGTGGTTGCTGTTGTTGATCTTGTTGAGAAATATGCAATTGATCCATAGCCGATTCAAGGTTTCCTTCTTCCTTCTTGTAAAGACGACGTTTCAACCATTGAGTCTCTCCGGGTGGCGATACACAATAAACAAGAGTACGTTCACTGAGATAGTCGCTTGGAATATCATGAATGTCAAACTGAAAAGAGAGAAACGGTTACTGAAAACGATCCAAATTCCGAAAGGGTCTCGAGTGATACATACATTGACATCGACGGGATCTTCAGTGTATCGATAGCACATGACCTTGTCTTGATCCTTATAAGCTGATACGAACATCTCTTGTCCCAAACCAGTGTCCTGAACCATGCATCGGAAACGCACCAACGTATTTTTAGGCAGTTGTTTCACAGGCGTGTTATTTATGGAAGGAATCTGTGGAATGACATATTCAGCCACTGCTATTCTCGTTTATTATACGGTCCAAAAGAATGAATAAGGAACTTGCCTGTGAACGTGCTTCCTCATTGGCAAACAGATCGGCAAATGTCTGCGAAGGATCAAACGCATTGGGAGTAGCTGCAGGATCTTGAATGTAGTCGGCTGTTATTGCAATAAAACAAAGAGAGAGAGAGAGAGAGAGAGGGATCAGGTTAATCCACGTTGCGATTGAAAGAGAGAGAGGGGCGTTGATTTGTATACCGAACAAGGTGTCGATGACTTTCAAGGGTTCCTTGATAGCTTCAGTTATGGAACAAGACATAATCAAAAAGGACAAAGAATAGATGGAGCCTGTCACACACAAATGAACAAGTGCAGCAGCAAAGCAGGTGAGCGGCGTTCCAACCTTGCTGCAGCAAGGCAGGTGATGTAAGATTACAACTGAAAGAGCAAAGAGAGTACGACCCTTTTTCTTTCCCTTTTCTTCCTTTTCTCCCACTACTTTTTTTTTTCTTTACCCTCTCTTTCTTTCTCTTTCTCATCCTTTTCTTCATTACATTACATGAATCCAAATTATCCATCACTTTGGTCACAACCACAACCATCAGCTGATCCTTTGAAACCAGTCATCGATCCTGCTCCTCCTTATGAAAGCCGCCCAAACAGCCTAGCCGATCTCGGTGTTGCCGATATTCTCGAACGTTATCAGCATGATACTGAACTTTTAAAACATATTCTCATGGCAAAGGCCGAGGAAGACAAAGTAAATTTAAATCCTATTTCACTCGACTTTTTGCAACTCATGACAAATACCCCTTATAGCGACGCGCAGCAGAGGAGATACGGTTGGCTGAAGAAGCTCGTTTACAAGCAAAGTACCTTGATTTACTCGAAGGGAGCAGTCAACATAGTCGTCGTACGAGTGATTTGATTGAAGGATTTGGTAAGCTTATTATCATTGTTATTTCCAGGTAAATCATCTAATATCTTTTTTTGTTTGGCAGACGCGCTTGGGAATAATGAGGCGCCGCAAGCTTGGTTCAACAACGGCGGCAGCAATCTACCAATGATGTCACAGCATGTCGATAAGACACCTCCTTCACCTTCACCTACAAACTTCATGCCACCACCTTCTCCATATACAATGTTTGATGTTCCTTTTGAGCAACTGACCATCTCGTCATCGCCTGAACCAAGCAAACAAAAAGCAAATTCGAGTCAACGTAACAGCTTAAATGTACCAACCATCGCCACGCCTACCAACAACAACAACGCCACCACACCCAATACACAAAATACTCATACAGATTCGTTGACGCCACCATCCCCGCCACCACCACCGCCACATGCAGCTCCGCGTGAAAGACCATGCAAGAGAACTCTTTCAAGAACCAGATCACAGCGAAAAGGTCCTCCAAAAACATCCACCAATAAACGAAATAAGCGCGTATCTCAACAGCAACAGCTATCAGATGATGAACAGCAGCAACAACAACAATCTCAACAACAACAGCAGCAACCACAGCAACAGCAGCAGCAGCAACAACAACCACAACAACAACAGCAGCAGCAAACCGCGGCTCCTGAAGAACCACAGCTTGATCATGGAAAGGTTATGGAAGCCCTTCGTGCCAAACTACAACGATCAGCTGCTTTGCAACCTCATCAACAACAGCATTTGAAACAGGAACAGCAAGATCAAACACCCAATAGCATGTCACCCACAGGCATCCTTTTGTTGGATTTAAAAAACCCCAATCGTAAATCGTTCCCTACAAGAAAACCGCACGTTGCTGCAGTACGTCGACCACGACCCTTTGCATCAGCTCACAATTACTGTGAATCCAGTGTCAAAAAGGAACAAGGGTAAATGAATTCCCGATATCCATCCCATTCCCATAGCAACCATGAACCCATAGCAACCAAACCACCACCCTATCATACCCCCACCTCCCACCCACACTCCATCTCACCTCGTCGTAACTCCTTTTTAACAAACACAACCCATTCCCAATTTTCTTATGTATATATTTTGATCTTTTTTTATTATTCATTCATTTTCCTTTCCAGATCATTTGAGTGTTGGATGCATATCACATGTTGTATGTTAGAGGAGGAGGAGGAGGGTGGAAAGGTCATTCTTTATTTGAGGAGAAAAATGAACATTTTCTTTGCTTTCCTCTACTACTATTGCACCATCAATCAAGGTAGCATCGGTTCGGCCACGTGGACAAAGAAACATACCTAGATTGGATCTTCAAGCACGTGGTCTTTTGTAAATGAAGAACAAGATTTCTCCGCGCAAGCATAAAGAGTATCCGATTCCACATATCATGAAGAAAGTTTTATTTACCTTGGTGACATTATCCCTCCGGCTAACCAAAGGCCGTTGTAAGGATGTTTACGGAGAGCAGGTCTCTACCCCTGATGACAATATGTTGGTGTCTGATGATAGCAAGAAACGAAAAGATCCAGAGGAAAGGTTCCTTGATAGCCTTAAGGAAAGAAAAAGGTATGTAAAATACAACTGATGCTATTATTCAAAGGCTGTGTCTGATTGGAACGAGATTACCTTGACTTTCCTGTTCGTCCACTGGGATATAGTGTCATTGCTGTGCCTAACCAATTTGCGGCTTTCGGGTGATTGGGAGCGAGACACACTGTGGTTGTGTTAGGTACGCCAAATAATAGTAGCTTTTATATCACCCATGAACCCGACTCAAATGCGTCCACCTTTGACGCGAAATAAAGCACACACTACAAATTGAAAGTGACTCTGGAGTGACGCATGAGGAGAGTTAATAACCTTATTGTCTTTTATGCAAAGCTAAAAGCAAGATATCGCAAGATGATCTCTTATCCATTGTATCCAACCCCCTTTTTTGTTGCCTATGTGGACCTTGAGAAATCACCCCTACCCAAAGCTTGAATATCAAATCTAGCTGGATATCACTTTGTCGGTTTAATAAATAAAAGCCGCCTTATTTCTTGTCATGTGCATCTGTCAAGTCGTGCACAGGGATATAGGGTCAGCAGAACAAGAGCATGTTTGTCACACGTGTATGCTGAAATATAATTCTTCTCGGCCGGAGGATGTTGTGTCGTCATTATCATGTCGACACCCCCCCATACATTGATGCAACCATGACGCTTCCCACAACCAGCTAGTCAATGTATCCCAATAGCGGCATGCGAGCAGGTTTAATTTGATGAACAATTTAACAAGCATGGAGTGTAAAGTAGGTAGAAAACTCCTTGTTTCACCCATCATTATATGGTAATATGTGAAAAGTGAAACCGAAGGGATGTTCGGGGATATTTATGCAACTGATCACCCATTGATGCCGTTTTTCATTTGTTCCCGCGCGTCATAACTGACATACTCCTCCTCCTCTTTATTCACGTCTCTTTTGCAAAACAATATGACAGACTTGTGGATGGTCATCTTTGGCGGTGATGGGGGCCGTATATCAGCCAACTTTACATGGTGGAATGTAGGCGTCGCCTCCACATTTATCTTGGTGAATGGTAAAACAGCGACAAAAACAAGCCATGCAGCCATTGTTGAATCATGCATTCATGCCATTGATAGTGATTATTTCGGTCATGATGCAATTAAAACTGGAGATTCCACTCATTGTCAGCTCCGTACGATGCATACTTCAGCTCAGTGTTATGGTACGTTTTGGCACCATCTCATGTATATGCACCTCCGCCATGGCATTGTCCTCATCGTCACCATATCAATCAGGGCTTAATTCTTCAAGACGTCTTTGAAGCCAAAAACCCATACTATGTTGCATTTTTGACGGGTAAGCCATATATACCCTTTCATGAGTAGCTACTCTATTGACCACCGAGGATATCAGCTGTTCTTATACTTCTCAGCACGTATGAAACTGTTTATGACAAGGCTGATCAAGCTTGGAGTGGGATGGTAAGATGGGGTGCGGGTTCTCGTGATGCATGAATAATAACAACAACAACGATGCATGTAGTTTATGTCCGTGCTTGTCAACACGGCATTCTCGACCTTATTTATCGGGATTGTTGGTACACGCTATGCCATGAGAGAGCAAAACTTTTGGTTGCCTGAAGTCTTCATTCCATCCATCGGCTTATTGCTTGGCATCACTGCAAGTTCCATGGCAGTCAGCTTGAACGCGTGTTTATCGGAGCTCACTTCAAACCAAAGCCGGATTGAAACATACCTTTCCTTTGGTGCCACACGTTTTGAAGCTTCAAGATCCATTGCCATTGATGCTGTACGGCTTGCTATGCTTCCTACGATCAACCGCATGTCCATTGTCGGCTTAATCACGATCCCAGGAACCATGACAGGACAAATATTAGGAGGAGCACCGATTTGGAATGCGGTGCGATACCAAGAAATCATTTCTTTTATGATCACTGCCAGTTCAGGCATTGCCGTTTTGGGTGTGGTGGCGGTAAGAATGGTATTTTGTGTATGTGTGTACAATGGTGGATTAAAACATGCTTCATCTGTAGTCATGCTTACACGCCGTAATTGATACCAAACACCGATTACGTACAGAGCGTGTAAAGGAAGTTCAAATCCCCATCCTGCATGGATTGAAAAAGTGGTCAGAGAGGAAATATAACCATACCAAAGAGAAACTCGCTGATATGCGATCAAGGTCGACATCAGATGAAAGACGCCCCCTCCTCTCATCCAATTAATAAACATAGAAGAGAAAAAAAAAGTCATCGTTTTGGTCGCATCACGTGGTAGATGGTGTCGTTTAGTGGACGAACAAAGGCTCCGGTTTTTATCATCCCCCTGATTTTGGCGTACAGCATGCATGAGATGTACGTAACACAAAAGTGTGGTATATATAGGGCAGTTAATCCCTCCTTTTCCCCTTTACAACGCTACTTTTTTCACTTTTGATTGCGTTATCTTCGACGTTTTTTATGCTGCGATCCACCTTGAATGCTAGCCAGATTCCTGAATGCACCACCGATACGTGTATACAATTGGGACAATCGCTTTCTGATTATATCGACTATGATCTCGATCCATGCGACGACTTTTATCAATATGCCTGTCAGTGCTACCAGGTTACAACGTTATTGAAACGCTAACACCATTAATCAGGCGGTACCTGGATCAAGCATGCAAGCATACTTGATGGTCGTGTAGGTAATGGCAATATAATTAGATCATGAAATCAAATCAGGAGATCTGATTTTTCCAAGAACGAAGTGCGTTTAGCGACATCAATCAGCAAAACTCTGTCATTATCCAAGGAATCCTTGAGGGAAGCTACGAGGATTTGCTCCAGCAAGATATGACAGCTGGTCAATTTACACCTACAACAGAAGATCGTGAAATGGATAAGGCAATGTTCGAAACGATACAACGATTCTATCAGTCGTGCATGGATTCGGACGCGTTGAATGAACGTGGCCCATCTCCTATTTACAACCAGCTCTCTAAACTTGCCAACATTGTGCCAAATGGTGATGAAGAAGCACCACGGTTTGTTGTACAGAACAAAGACGATTCTTTTTCATCCTCGCCTTCTCCTTCGCGCATGAAATTTTTGACGGCTTTGATCATACAGGCTGCAGAGGAAGGTACAAGGCCGTTAATTACGTTTGATGTGGTACCCAACGATGCAAGCCCAAAGGAATACGCCATTGTCATTGGCCAGCCTGGATTGACTTTGGGATCTAAGCGATACTACAATCAACCCGAAAGGCTTACAGCCTATCAGGAAGGATTAGTTGACTTTGTCACACGTGTGCTCTCCCCAGAAAAACAAATATGGATCGACAAGGCGCATCAAGTTGATTTGCAACTGCAAGAAAATAGAGAGCAAACCAAAGCGATGGTGCAACGTGCTGTGGATGTGGAAACTAAAATTGCATCCATGACAATGGAAACGTATGTACACAATCCTTCTCCTTAGGGGGAAGCAGAAAATACTGCTTTTTCTAAAACCATGCTTTATTTCAGTGAAGACATCATGGATCCTATGAAACGGAACAACCCAATGACATTAGAAACATTGGCAGCCAAATACCCCATCATTGACTGGCAACATTATTTGCGTCATTTTATACCCGATGGTGTTAACGTGCCTGAAAAAGTCATTGTATATGCCCCATCCTATTTGGAGCAACTTGCCACATGGATAGCTCAAGAAGATAACCAGGTGTCAGAGCAGGCTTTGAAGGACTACTTTTCATTACACCTGATGTTTCGGTGGATTGCAGCATTGGATACCGAAACCCAAAAGTTGCTACAAAGGGTTTATGGAAGAGTGAAAACAGGGAATTCAAACCTTAGAAGCCGAGAGGATATATGTGTAGCGAGGACAAATATTGGCTTTGGTCACCTTGTAGGACGCTATTTTGTGATGAAATCATTTGGTGGCGATGACAAGCGTGCCCATTTTGATGATCTTGTCACTAACATACACAATACATGGATCGAAAGTGTAACGGCTCTTGAATGGCTAGATGAGAGCACACGCAAAGAAGCACTTGATAAGGTAATATAGCATTATCATAAAGCATCGTCCTGCATCATGCCACTGATAATACGTCGTAGTTGAGTACCCTCCGTCATTTCCTTGGATACAACACCATATCCCCAGATATTCGCTCACCATCGTCCTTACATGCCCATTATCGTACTTTGCATGATGCCATAAATGACAACGACGGCGACTTTTATGCAAATGAACTTGCGATAGCGCGCTTTTTGCAAGGACAGCGATGGATAAAAGTGGGCAAGCCAGCTGATCAAAACGACTGGCGTATTGTATATCCATATACAGGGAATGCTTTTCAAATACGTCCTCTTAACGCTGTATGTAGGGTCATTGAGGTCATGACGTTATTCTCATGTACTGACTTTTTTTCCGTTCTCAGATCGTGATTCCTGCAGGCATCCTCCAGCACCCAATATACGATGCAAATGCATTAGCTTCCATCAACTATGGTACTATTGGGGTGCTGATTGGGCACGAGTTGACGGTATGGATGGATGCATATGATCTTGGAGAAGTATACGTGCTAAAAGTACACACGTAGCATGCATTCGACGACACAGGTCGCTTGTTTGACAGTCAAGGACAACTTCGGCAATGGTGGACCAACCATACTGCAAGAATGTTTGATGAGAAAGCCCAATGCTTTATTGATCAATACAACCAATTCAAGGTGATAGGACCCAATGATGAAGAAGCAAATGTAAATGGAAAGGTTAGTATACTGGGACTCTTTCATCATCGTACGTACAAGCTCATAACAATGGTTTATTGTATACGTAATGCAGCTCACATTGTGTGAGAATGTGGCTGACAATGGTGGTCTGGCTGCTGCGTACAAATCCCTTCACGCGTTATGGGCGGATGATGCATTGACTAAAAATGAGCTGAATGGATATATCAAGCTTCCACACTCAGAGCTCACTCCAGAGCAATTATTCTTTTTTGGCGCTGCAAGAACATGGTGCGCTAAAATACAACCCCAATATGCATTGCATCGCGTAAGTTAATTTATAGAATATGTACAGCATAGGCCAGTGGATTAATATCATGCTGTATAGGCTTACACAGACGCTCATGCACCACCCGAGGTGCGTGTTAATGCCGCAATGCAAAATTTCCCACCCTTTGCTGAAGCCTTCCAATGCCCTGTTGGCAGCCCAATGAACCCAAAGAAAAAGTGTACGATTTGGTAATCATCATAATCCTCCCCCAATATCAATAATGCACAATGCTGTTTGCTGTATTATAAAATTCCAACCACTATTGCTACTATCAAGCATCATCTTCTCCTCTTCGTCCTTCTTCAAACCGTGCTTGCTGATCGCGGATAATGCTCTGATACATCTCCTTGGGATACTCGCTTCCACGGATTTGAAATGCATAGCAAGCTGTCATCATGAGGTGTAAGTTCAAAAGATATAGCGAAACGGATGTTGCTGATATACTTGCCTCGTTCAACCTTCCCAACGCTTGCTCGCATTGCTCCCATCTTTTTGTTCAATATCGGTAATGATGATCCGGCAAGCATCTCGCAATCTACGCATCATGTTAGAGAAGCTCGCTCCTACATGATAACATATATATCCTCATACCTGTACTAATATTCCGTAACAGCGTGCAGATATCCATGGCATGCTTGTAATTCCCAGATGCAACAGCCGATATAGCATAACGCATCAACTCGCCAGTGAAATCAGCCAAACCCAACACCTAGTCCCAAAGTAAGTAACAACCTCTTGCCGACAAGCCATGGATCACAACTCACATAGTCTTGGGCTCGTACTTCAATCCACTAAAAATTCCAAGTTACTAAAGAGCACCAAGTATCTCCATGATTTCACAACTTGCCTGCTTTCCTTCCTCATCCTTGAAATAGTTATCCACCTCCTCTTTAGTGATCAATGTGCCCTTTTCAAGATAATGGAAGAATGCAATGCCTTCGATCTGAAAAAGAAGACGGTGTTGGTCAACTGCTAGATTAAAAAGGTCGTCATACTACTTACAAATTCCTCAAACGCACCAGCAAAGCTCCGGGCATATCTATATGTCATTGGTACGTACGCATGTTAGTGCCTTTTGGCTGATAGATCCATTGAACCATCCGTCGTTGCACTCACCTCTCATAATTGGGACCTTCCACTTCAGGTGCAAGTTGTCGAAATAAGCCCATAATCTCATCCTGCTTTGACTTTGCCTCCTTGTAATCGGTACCGCGTTGAATAGCTCTACATGATATTTATCTTCTTCAGTCAACCTAGAGACGCGTCGTATACACCCTTGACCTATACCTGTGTAAAGCAAAAATCATCTTTTTGCTCTGAGCAGTGATATCTCTATCCATCATTGTTGAGTGCAAGTTCGCGTCGACAAAGCAGCTGTTTCGGGATATATATGTATATACCTTGACAGTTTGATAATACGTTCACGACGATCATGCTGCAAATGGAAAGCGCAAGGTGTGTGAGTACGCGTGTTGCGCCATCCTCTCAGTGTTGCCGAGCGTTTACATGGGCATCCAATACGTTGCGACAATTCTTAAAGAACTGCTCAATGTCCATTGTGTGGTGGTTTGACGGGTGACAAGAAAGAAATAAAGATCCAACGAGACCGAGTCGACCGTGTCTTCTTTGTTCCTACAAACCCCGCGTTCTCCTTGCTGCTGCTGCTGCTCTGTTGCCATGGTAAGCCGACATGGAACAATGGACAACCCCCATGCGAGCTCATTTTTACCTTGCTGATCCAGGCTCCTGTTGCTCTTCTTCTTGTGGATATTCAAAACGACTTTATGGAAAACGGTTCCCTGGCTGTACCCAACGCGAGTCAAATTATGCCAGTGGTGCTCAGGCTTATCAGCGACACCAAGGATCGCATTGTTGTTGCTTCCAAGGTATGTCATTAAGAATATATATAATCAGCTCTATGCTTTGAACTTGTGGAAGGGGATGTTCATCATATTATATAGGATTGGCATCCATCCAACCATATCAGCTTTGCATCTAATCATGCGGATAAGCAACCCTTTGAGCAAATCAGGATCGAGTATCGTGGACGTGAGTCGCAGCAAGTCCTTTGGCCTGCACACTGCGTGGTACGTTGATCCCTCTTTTTTCACCAAATTATAGCGATACTCACTTTCATGTATGCATATAGCAAGGCTCTACTGGTGCAGAACTGGCAAAAGACATTCCTAGTGACAAGGTCGATTACATTGTCAACAAGGTATATATACAAGGCTGCTTTGTTTACAATGATGGTTTCATTGACGAGATAGAATAGGGACAAAACAACCATGTTGATTCCTACAGCGCTTTCGCCGACAATGATTATCATGAAATCACCTCCTTAGCAAAGATCCTCTATCAAAACTTCGTCGACACGGTGATCGTCGTGGGATTGGCTGCCGACTACTGCGTCAAGATGACATCCCTCGATGCTGTTAAATTTGGTTTCAAGACCATCCTGGTCAAGGAAGGCACCCGTGCAGTTTCTCCAGACAACTTTGAATCTACAATGCAAGAGCTCCAAGACAGCGGTGTCGAGGTTGTTAGTATTGAGGATGCCGCTTTTGTTAGTCAATATCTGCAATAATGAAATCATCGTGTTGCTTTGCAACCATTCTCCCACAACTTTAATATTCTAAAATGGTATGGGTGTATCATTTGGCATAATGGTGTTTGGTAATAAAGACATGGGACGATTTTTATTCTACACTTGATGGGTAGGATACTCCTTCTCCAGATGATTCAATTGTCTCGATCCGAGATGGTTGGACTGACCTATGCTCAAACAAAGAATACATCAGCTCGTATACAATGTGCACTCCCTATCTGAGCGAATGTACTCATTGTTGACCGCTTCTCAGTCAAATTATCTCGGATCAAAAGTTGAATGACTCAAATGATGGGCTGGAGCAGGAGAAGCGTTCATATGCAGTAAAATGGTTAGACATTTCAAATGGGAGGAGGTGGCTATAAGCCGCTAATTCATGACATGCTACTGGATAGTATATAAGACATCATCCATTGTCCATCCCATCATGCAAATTGGTTGTGTTACACAAGCACGCCCTTGCGCACCTTCCGCTCTATTAGGGTCAAGCTGCTTCACAATGAACAAACACCACCTGTCATATAGTATCATGCCTACAGCATATGTAAAAACATAAAGGTGCCTGCATCTTTAAACTTTACAATGAAACATGGGGTCTTCAATCGAGCAATATTGCTCGCCTGGGTGTAGCGCACCTTGGGTAGAAGTTTCACGATCGTCGTGGCCATTCTCAGATTCACCGAATGTCACCACCAGCCAAAGTCGATCGTGGGTCGACCTCTTGAATTTTTTTTCGACGAGGCTGGTGGTGACATTGGGTGAATCTGAGATTGGCCATGACGAACGTGAAACTTGCACCCAAGGTGCGCTTCACCCCGACGAGCAACTTTGTTCGATTGAAGACCCCACGTTTCATTGTAGAATTTTTAGTTATGGGCATCTTTATGTTTTGCATATGCTGTAACCATAATGCTATATGAAAGGCGGCCTTCGTTCATTATCAAGTAGGTAGACCCCGATAGAGCCGAAGATGCAGACGGACTTCTTTGTGCAACACAGCTCATTTGCATGATACCTCACAATGAACAAACACCACTTGTCATGTATCATCACGCTTATAGCATATGTAAAAACATAAAGGTCTCTGTTTCTCCAAATCACTATAATGATGTGTAGAGGCTTTATGGGAACGATGTTGATCAGCATGACCGATAGAACCTCCTGACCAAGTTTCGAGGTCGCCATGGGCAATATCGGCGCGCACGGCCGCATGCCCTATTTATGTTACCATCCATTCATCGTCTCTCCCACATTCAAGGTTTTCATAACGAACTCTGGGGTTTTTATGGGAACGAAATTGCTAGGCGTGGTTGAAAGGGTATTGTGTGAAAGTTTCAGGTTCGAGGTGGGCAATCTCGGGGAACAGGAGCGCCGACCCTACTTTTCCCTAAATTTGGGCTGGCCGGCATTCAAAATGTTCATAATGAACCATGCGGTTTTTAAATGCATGAAGTTGATCAGCATGTCTCAGAGAACCTTCATACCAAGTTTGAGATTCGAGATGGGGAATCCCAAGGTTATTCATACTAAATGACATTTCAATGAATCCGGACGGGTGCGGAATTTCCGTCTGTCATAGTCAACCCCCATTACACCCTCCCATTCAAAATCTTCAAATGGAGCATGAGTTCTTTATTAATTAAAAGTTGATCAGCATGTCCAAAAGCATATTGTATGAAAGTTTGAGGTTCGAGAGAGGCAATCTCAAGATCATGGATCAATTTACAGTGTGCATGGATATGTGGTGCAGTGCCTGACCTATCTAACTTCCAGCTCTTCCACTCCCAACCTCTAGTCTCCTTCCTCCCATTCTCAACTGTTGCCCCATTCAAGTAGAACGACAGCCGGCGAACGATTGTCCTCCTTCAACCCATCATGACAAGCCTACAATTGCTTTGACCGAACGGCAAGTGCCTGGCGTGTGCACCCCACGACTACACACGCCTTCCTTGATACTACATATGCTCTTGTACACTCGTCTACCACAATCAAACGTAACAGCATTCATTCCAGCAGCTGCTATTAGCGAAGCCCTTGCCCCATTGTCGTCAAGTTATTTGCAGCAACATGCCTTACGACCTTTGTTACGTAGACAGCAGATAGCCATCATATAGAAGCAGCTTCATTTACTCGTAGCAACTTGTTTCAATACATACAACTACTTATGGATATGGATATGGATATTGTTTTGATACATGCGATGGAAGGAACTGGATATATGCATCGCGTGGAAAGGGAGCATTTGTTCTTACGTGTCCTTTGTGAACCTGACCTTGACGCTATTATCCTGAACAATTGGTGCCTTACACGCTATTCCACGGCAGCTGGCTATCAACATGCTTTGTGCATGTACATCCGTCATCATACAGCTCCCTGTTTTACGTCCATTCATCCACTTTTGCACAACGAATGCACGCCAAAGGATAGGAACTTTCCAAATCGATGTTTCTTCACTTGTGACGGATGCTGGATTAAAAGGTCGCTTTCGCGAATGTGATATTGTGTTGGCCATGTATCTACAGTGTAAGAGACCTCGTCGTGCGTGTGTGGGCATGTGACGCATTGTTTTACGGGAAGATTTGTGAATGCAAACGCAGGTTATACATATCCATTTGCTGGCTTGTAATAAGGAAGAGGAAGAGTCTGATTGATTCATTTTGTCTTTAACAAAGCCTGTATTCGATAGCATAACTCATCTCCCTTTTTTTGTGATTGTACCCTGTTATAACGTCGTAACACACATTCCTCTTTTGCGATCAAGATCCTGTCAAGAGAGTCGTTTTATTGATTTACGGTAAGAGATCGTTGTAATGTGGGTAATTATATGGTTAAGGGCGGTTGAGTGTAAGAGTGGATGCCTAGGATCTGGGAACAGTAATCGCATGCGATGGCCGTTTCAGCATTTAGTGAGCTACCGCCGCTTGGACCATTGGATGCAGCAGGTGCCGATAACCGATATTGTATGATACCCCAAAGCCTGATGACTCTGCTATTGCTCACGTACCCTTGTCGACCTAAATCCCATTCGATCATAAAGTCCATAGCAACAAGAGGGGAAATTTGGTTTATTGTTATATTGATAAAAGCATTGCCGTTGAGTTCCCTGTAATGGATGATAACTAGACTAGTAGTAATAAAGAGTGAAATGAAATCTAACTCGTGGCCACCCGACACATTGAGAAGAACCCCCAAATATGCCAATGGGAGTATGAACAACCGGCCTCATCACTGTTCCAATGTATACAGCAACGAGGGGCAGTTGATTGAAGCCTGGCTAATAGTAAACTAAACACCCAAGCAACCAAAACAACTGCAACTTCACGAGTGAACAACCGATCGTCCAAAGACCCAAGCAGCTCAGAGTATATAGCAGCCAGCCTCATCACTGTTCCAATGTATACAGCAACGAGGGGCAGTTGATTGAAGCCTGGCTAATAGTAAACTAAACACCCAAGCAACCAAAACAACTGCAACTTCACGAGTGAACAACCGATCGTCCAAAGACCCAAGCAGCTCAGAGTATATAGCAGCCAGCCTCATCACTGTTCCAATGTATACAGCAACGAGGGGCAGTTGATTGAAGCCTGGCTAATAGTAAACTAAACACCCAAGCAACCAAAACAACTGCAACTTCACGAGTGAACAACCGATCGTCCAAAGACCCAAGCAGCTCAGAGTATATAGCAGCCAGCCTCATCACTGTTCCAATGTATACAGCAACGAGGGGCAGTTGATTGAAGCCTGGCTAATAGTAAACTAAACACCCAAGCAACCAAAACAACTGCAACTTCACGAGTGAACAACCAGCTGCGCAAGAAACAAGGGAGAGGAGGGGGTGGCCAGGTGCTTTGAGGTGTCTCATAGAAACGCGTCATCACTCGAATGTGGTCTCCGATAACTCAGATCGTTCTTGCTTGTTCGCATTTTGATTGACTTGAAACTTCCACGATCGCGTTGTCGCCATGAGACTTGCCATTGACTCTGGGTTCCTAACTCCTGATATCATTTTATGTGTTGCTCAGTACTTGGAGTGATGGGACACATTGTACCAATTTGCACTCACGAGCAAGAGCATGTACAGCCTACTCACAACACGCCCTTCACATTTACCTTGGTTGCACAATACCGGAGAGGATCAGAAGGCATGCGTATTCCCAAGTATGACAGCAAAAACTCTCGTTGTGGTATCAGAGTGCCAGCCTCAGGATTATATCAACCTTCTCAATCGATTTTCAAGAGTTTATTGGGTGGATATCACTGCGCAGCAACCTCAATCCAAACGATATTATAAGACTTTGATTAAGGCGATGATCCATCTCAAACGTCGGTTATGCCTGTGTATCACCAACGAACAACACAATGTGCTCACCCCAATTGCCAAGCACGGTCAATCTCTGCTCGAACACCCATTGATTACTACCGAACCAACCTAGTGGAGCCAAAATCGCCTACAATATCAAGTCAAGCAGCTTCCGATCATCAAGTGCAAGCACAACCATCACCGTCGACACCCCTGCCTTCATCAATTGAATCAACAAAGCAACATTCTTGTCGATCACAATCAGTATCACAATCAAATACGCCATGGACGATGACGCCACAACAATTTTCTGCCATGCTTGATCCTGATTTTCTCGATCAGATTGAAACACCTGAGGATATAACACACACACAAAGGACCTAGCTAAAGTAGCAGCTTTCATTGCAAAAAAAGGCACATTTTCGCGCGGTTCAAACAGAAGCATCTCAATCGATTACAGTACCATGGGCATGCTTAAGACTCATCAATCGTTCCACAAAATACATCCGATGCAATATGGATACTGAAAACGACGCACGCCTCAGTCCAACCAGCATGGTCAATTGAAGCACAGTATCAGATGTTGCCACCAAGTATGCACCGCAGCTGATTGAATCCATTATCCAGTTCGATAGTCTTTTCTTTTTTGTCACCAGCCTTGATCTCTTTGGCACAATCGACCCAATGTTGATGACTGTGCAAACAACGAATCAATTGTTTTTTCGGTCACCCCCAACGCCGCCATCAAAACGAAGACCATGTTCAAGAAAACAATTTATGAATTATCGATATTTTTTGGTCATTTGGAATTTTTGTGCACAGGTGGATTTTGGGGCGAGTGGACCAGCAATGAGCTCACACCCTTTCTTGGCTCTTCCATACGAGGACTACCACAATCCATGAAGGCGTCCAACAGCACCACCAACATTTTCATCACGGCAACTGCACAAAAGGCAACATTCTCCACCAGACTACTCCGCGAATACGGGAATATGGCGAGTAACAGTGCACTGGGCTGTCACAGTAGCCAATTCGCGAACAGCGGCTTCTACCCAGTGAATCCATTATATACGACGATCACCAAGCCACATCGTCAACAAATGGTAGATCGGAAAACTGCTGAGGTGTATAGCAACTGGCACGGTGAAAAAGGAGGATATGTCAGATTTGTTGCGTCAGGCGATTTTGATCAAGGAATTGGCAACATATTTCAAAAGCAGCACCACAACATCCAATTTGCTAGCAGCTGAAGTGAACAAAAGATTCTACTTTCCAACAATCCGGTCTGTCATAGGCTGCCTGTCACTGCAGCCAAAGGTAATGCCATGGTACAGACTGCCTGGTTGTTTGGCCTGTGGTCTTTACTAGAACAAAAGTTGCTCGGCGGGATCGAAAGTATCTTGTGTGGAAGTTCACGATCGAGATGGGAAATAAAGCTCTATACCAATGCTCCCATCCCCATATCTTTAGCATTCCCCACATTGAATTATAGTCATACGTAATTGTAAATTCTTTAGTTGTAAATATCTGACCTTATAAACTCATAAGTACTTTGTTACGTCGAAGTAAGAGTTTTAGAATGAAATCCTACGCGTGCACCATCTAGATTGATGTATGGGAAGAAGGAGTGGACGTATGCTGGAGAATGTACAGGCATCTCTCAATATTGAACCTCGCTTTTTGATGCAACGATTACTCGGCTGGGAAGCAATTACCAATAGCTATCAAAAGAACGTGCTAAGAAGAACTTATGATGCATACATGATTATGACAAGTGTAGTGATTTATTGAATGCTATCATCGAACACGGTGTCTTCTATCATCACTATCACGTCTACGTCTTCGATCCTCGTATCGTTCTTCACTGTGATCCCTCCTTCTTCGCTTTCGATTCTCGTCATCCTCATCATGTCGCCTGCGATGTCGTGATCCTCGATCATCATCATAATCCCTTGATCTTCGCTTTCGATCCTCATCATGGTGTCGACTACTACGATGACTTGAATGATCATGCTCATGTTTCTTTTTTTTCTTTTTCTTGTCCTTCTTCTCTTTCCGCAGTTCTTTGAGCTTCAAAGGATTGTCGACAATGGCACGCAAGGATTGTTGTTCACGTTTTTTGATCATCAGCAATGGGTCTTCTCTGATTTTGGATTGGATATCTCGTTCATTGTTCGCATTGGCATTGGAAATGGCAAATCGTTCAGCAGCTGAGGAAGCAACCTATCCCATTTTTGCATGAGTTTGCATATCACACATACAAAGATCCATCCTACTTACTGTTTCCTTGCTATTCTTATCCCGGATAAGATTATCCACACTCTTTTTGCCAAGCAAGTATTCTTCCATTTCATCGGCATTGCCACCACCACCTCCAGCACCTTGGTTGGGAGCTGCATACATCCAGTCAAGCCGATCGGATCGTTTCCTAAGAAGAAATGGTATGTGTTATTAGCAGGTTTTGATAACAGATAATAGTCAACCCATACCTTTGTCCTGACTCTTCTTGTAATCGCTGAAGCTCCTGAAGCTGACGCTCTTCCATGAGCTCCTTTTTCATTTGCTCAATCTTGTGCTGTTCCTCTGCATGCTTGCGCTCTTCTTTCCACACTCGCTCTTGATTCTTCAAAGTAGCCGGATGCCAGCTTTTCTTCAAGTTCAAATCTACAACGGCTTATGAGTGATCGGCTCGATTACACACTATTCCATGCAGACATACCTCCTCCACCCATGATAGACGACTGTAAAAAGTAAAAAAGGAAAGTGGGGAGTGAAGAGAATCGGTAGCGGACTAGAATTTATTTGACTGACACTTGGAGCCATTGCCATGCCAACAATGTATCTATCATCCTTCTTATGCAATAAACTCAATGTACATCTTGCAATGATTCACCATAAGTACCACCGCTTATTGAGATAACCCTCAATGGTTATCCCCAAGATGATTGAAAACACGTGATGTCCCTCTTTTCCTTGCCAACATGTTCTATCACCCGCGCTCACAACATCTCACCACCCCCACGTGCATTATCTAAGGTTGGTGTTGCTATCCAATAAAACAAGGCACCAACAAAAAAAGACATGTATTTGGTTGATCCCATACTTGCCCTAGCAACCATAGGCGTCTACTCTGCTTATCTCCAACCACGTAAGATTCTTTGCACTGATGTAGCTTTTATATCCCAGCTACAGTACATCTTTGTTTTAGATTGAATAAGAATATATTTATCTTTGTTTGGTCAATGAGAACAATACATTGCAGGTACCAACTATGTATAATGATGATATATAGGTCATAGTGGTAGGGCATATCAAAGTAATAAAGTATTAAGCTGAGACAAGGCTAGGATGGGGTTGGTGAGGGAGGCGGATTAATTGTCGGCGTTATTGATGACGGATGCTGCTTGCTTTCTTCTCTCTTTCTTCAACGACTTGTCGCGTACAGACATAGACCGCAAGCACACTCTTGTACAATATCCTAGAACTGAAAAAGCAATAACAACTACAACTACGTCTTGTCGTTCTCTCCTTTTACGATAATGAGGTATTCATCCATGCGTGTGTTTTCCATTGGAGGGCATCCAATTGAATAACCTTTTATTCTTCTAGTCACGAGCACGACACTTGGAAACAATCACTTCAATTGCCAGCAAAGGATATCCGTCCCCAGACAGAGGTAAGCAAACGACAGAGAGAGAGAGAGAGGGAAAAAGTAGTAATCGAGTGATCTATACAGGATGTCACTGCTACCAAAGGCAATGAGTTTGAGGATTACTTTTTAAAGCGCGAGCTCTTGATGGGCATCTTTGAAGCTGGATTCGAACGACCTTCACCTATTCAAGAAGAGGCTATTCCTATTGCATTGACGGGTCGAGATATTCTTGCACGAGCCAAGAACGGTACTGGCAAGACGGCAGCCTTTATTATCCCCACGCTCGAGAAGATCAACAACAAGAAGCCCAAGATCCAAGCATTGATTGTTGTCCCGACTCGTGAATTGGCTTTGCAAACATCCCAAGTGTGCAAGACGTTGGGTAAGCATTTGGGTATCCAGGTCATGGTATCCACTGGTGGTACGACGCTCAAGGATGATATTATGCGTCTTGGCGAGACCGTCCATATTGTGGTGGGTACCCCAGGTCGTATTCTGGATCTTGGTTCGCGTGGTATTGCCGATTTCAGCGAAGCCAATACCTTTGTCATGGATGAAGCCGATAAGCTCTTGTCGCCCGAGTTTGCTCCTGTCATTGATCGTCTCTTGAAGCTCTTTCCACGCGATCGCCAAATCATGCTCTTCAGTGCCACTTTTCCCATGATGGTCAAGACCTTCAAGGACAAACATCTCAACAAGCCCTACGAGATCAACTTGATGGAGGAACTTACTTTGCGTGGTATCACCCAGTTTTATGCCTATGTGGAGGAAAGGCAAAAGGTCCACTGCTTGAATACGCTATTTTCAAAGGTAAGAAGGGAGGAAAGGGATGATCCATGGATGAAGGATCGTTATTCATATTTTTTTTTGTAGTTGCAAATCAATCAATCCATCATCTTCTGTAACTCGACCCAACGTGTGGAATTGCTTGCCAAAAAGATCACGGACCTCGGATATTCATGTTTCTATTCGCATGCCAAAATGTTGCAGAGCCATCGCAACCGTGTATTCCATGACTTTAGAAATGGCGTATGTCGTAACTTGGTCTGTTCAGGCAAGTAGTAAACGCTTCCTTTTCCTATTCAACAACATGCTGATGAATTGTCTCTATAGATCTTTTGACCCGTGGTATCGATATTCAAGCAGTGAATGTGGTCATCAACTTTGATTTCCCCAAGAATGCAGAGACTTATCTCCATCGTATTGGTCGTTCTGGACGCTATGGTCACTTTGGCTTGGCTATCAACTTGATTACATATGAGGATCGATTTAATCTTTACAAGATTGAGCGTGAATTGGGCACTCAGATTGCTCCTATCCCTGCAACCATCGATAAGCGACTCTATGTGGCACCCAATGCCTTGGATTCAGCACAAATTCAAATGCCCAACCGTGAAGTAGCAATGGCAACCCGGCAACAGCAGCAGGAACAATTGCAACGTGGGGGACAACAACAACATCACCATCAACAACAACAACAGAACCGAAGAGCATATTGATCCTTTTTATATTTCGCGCTGTAAATACGTTATTATTCACAAAAAAAAACAAATGCTGGGCTTTTTTTCTCATGTGTGCAATGATTGGATTGTGTGATGGTTGTGGAGAAGAGCAATAAGTAGTGTAGTGGGATTCGTACTCGTAAATGCATGTATCGATTATTGTATGTAGGATTGTATATGTACTGTATTCGATTCTGTTTATATTATAACAAGTAATAGAGATGACAGATTATCGTAGGGTGTAATAGTAATTGTCTGTAAATTGAAGTGCTGTGCACTCTAGTATGGGATGTCGAAAGAAACTTCACCATTGCATAATTGATGGAAAAGTCAAGCGTAAACTCCGGGCAGTGCGCAGCGACACTCCTTTCCACGCATTAATGGATTACTTCAGAACGACGAAATACAAGCATTGGAAGAGAAGTGACGCGATCGAAGCTTATGAAGACGCGTATCCGGGGAAGACTTATCGAGAGGTGATCGGCTTGATGCATAAGGATCTGCGGGCGTTAATGCAAGGCTTCAACAAACCAGCTGTGATTACCAAAGCAGAGGAAATACTCAAGGACAAGAACAAAGCAAGGAGAAAGAACACAACACAAGCAACCGCGCGCAACATTCTGAATCTCTCTAATGCCAATATGACAAGGTCTTCAAACACATTCCATCTCCATGGCGACTCAAACGTAGGTCAAGGAAGTTTTCAAGTTGTCAGCACACTTAACTTCCTGTCATCTAGGTATCCTGCAGCTCCCACACACAGCCACAGCAACAACAACAGCCAGTGAACACCCAAGGTAAGCTAATTCCAATCTTATCTCTTATATGAGAGTATACTGTTGGATTAATTGCCTATGCTAAAATTGACGTTTAGATACCCTTGAAAAGAGCAGCAGTGATGACAAAGAGGGGCACGATGAGAACGGCAACAAGGAGCATGATGAGAGCGATCAAGATGACAGTGATAGTAGCGACATCATTCAATCTCGACCCTCGACTACCATGACATCAACTAGTTTCCGAGAGAAGGTGTTTCAACTCACAGTTAATGCGGTAAGCGACCAAGGGTTGAATATGAAGGATCTTGAACTAAATGTGCATCTAAAACAGCTGAAAAACGGTGGATTGATGATGGACGAGGCTGCAGAGCTGCGATCATGTATCAATGGATACCACCCTCAGTCACCTGGTGCTCAGCTTGACCTTTTTGCAGCATCATTACTTGGACGTAATCTCACTCAAGTACCCATTGTGTCTGCCTTGAAGTACGTTGCAAATGGATTCAGGGACAGGATAATTCGTGCTCATCACCGTATTATGTAGGGTATCTTTATCGAGGATATTCGACTGCTTGAATCCTACGATCCACAATATATACAAAAAGAGCATCAACGACAAGGAGCTTTGGGAATCTGCATCAGCGGAGAGGATACAACTTGCCAAGGGATTGAAGGAGGAATCAAAGGCCATGTTTGCAGAGGTTATCAAAGTAAGTGCTTTATATATGCAATTATAGGATCATATGACCGACTTACTAACAACTCCATAGAAAGGAACAGACGGCGATGGTCATATTGAAAAGAAGCTATTGGACATTTCGATTTGCAAGAAAAAGTTGGAATTGCTGGAGTCTGATAATCCTGATCCGGAGCAGCTGGAAATACTCGACGTGATTGCATCAATTACCAACAACTTCTCCGACTATCTATGCAGCAAACAGCATAAAAAGGCACCGAGTGAGATGGCGTGCTACAGGAAGTTCGCCCAAGTATTGGATATCGTATTAAGAGACAGCAGACTAGAAATGGATGAGTATGTATAGTTGGATTGGGTTAAACCATTTCTTCCTAGGAGCTAAACGTATCTATGATAGTGGAGAACACATATGCCAAAGCATCCAAAGCAATAGCAACCAGGAACAAGCGCTTTGATACCGGAAGAAAGAACAGTCTGAATGCATTTGGTCGTCGAATTGACCTCATTGTTGCAAGCACCGGAGTTGAGCTAAGCACCAGCGAGTGGAAGAGGGACAGTTGCACCGTTTCGTTGGCTTTAAAGCAACAGTGCAAGAATGTACGGATGAACAAGGCGATATTGACCAGCTTGCTGGAGTTGAACATTAACAAGGAGCAGAAAGAGAGGATGTCTTGCATCGGAATGGACTGGACAGGTATGTACTACTTTTTCAAATCTGATAAATTATAAAGCTAACACGATTATAATAAGGATCAACTGGCTATATGTTCTACATTAAAAAGTTCCATGATGCGTATATAACCAAGTCTATTTCCACACTGAAGCTGCCAAATACGATTGATGATATTGCCGACTTTCTACAACGTTGAACATGATCTACATTTGGCGAAATCACCACGAACAGTTGATTGATATTGTCCTTCCAGCCGTTGCCAAGACGAACAATGACAGATTCATGAAACAGCTTATATACCTCGATGAAAATGACAATGATTGTACTGCTTTTGAAGGCGACTTATCTCCCAATTTTTTTTTCACACCATCCAAAAAACGTCGAGCATCAGTTATTGAAGAGGAAGATATCGACGAAGACCTATTGGATATAGTTTAAGATATGGACGAAGACCTATTGGATATAGTTTAATGAATATACTGTTGGACATTTTTACTCCCTATTGACATCCATGTGTGTAATGTATCCAAGTGAATCATTTTTATGTTGGTTTATAAACGGGTGGAGATAATATGGGTGCATTAACAAGTGGGGCATCTATTATTATGCAAATGTGCGTTCTTCTTAAGGTTCCACAGGGTACTTGATGACGAGGATTGCAGTAGACAATAGAGTCGCCATTCAAACGCCATTGATTTCAACTGTCCATTAAGCTTGTGCTGTATGACATGGTCTTTTGGAAATGCTTGTAAGCCCAATGGATCTGATAATATAAGGGTGTCATGCTCGCCTTGGCCAAAATAGTTCGAGATCCTAATCAAAGCTATTACTGATCATGAAATGTCTAATATTCTTCCTGACCAAGCAGCTACACAAGAATACCACTGATACTTAAGGGAGTTCCTCAGTCAGAGAGCTGGCATAAAGGCAGAGGGCAAAGGCATAAAGGCTTCGCGCACCTCTCTCTTGCATACTGCAAACCAAATCACGTACACCCATAACAGGCATAATCGCTTCTTGTAGGATCCTTTTGCAAGGTTGATCACTGCTAGCTCGGTTCGCAATCCAAAATGGAAAGCAAAGGTTCAACAAGCTGTTGGTGGTTGGCATAAAGGCAAAAGTATGGAAGGTATAAAGGCTTCATACACCCACGGATCAATTCCCGTGAAGCGATGGGGATCGGCGACTTTTGAGGAACTTCCTCTTGTACCAGCAGCAGCATCTTGCATAGCTACTTGAGCGCGTACTTGCCGTTGGAGCCTGGATCGGTAATCCAATCTTGTGGGAAGAAGCTCCTCTCCAGCCGGGAGAGCTGGCATAAAGGCAGACGGCAAAGGCATAAAGGCTTCGCACACCTCTCCCTTGCATACTGCAAACCAAATCACTTATGCCCATAATAGACATAATCGCTTCTTGTAGGATCCTTTTGCAAGGTTGATCACTGCTAGCTCGGTTCGCAATCCAAAATGGAAAGCAAAGGTTCAACAAGCTGTTGGTGGTTGGCATAAAGGCAAAAGTATGGAAGGTATAAAGGCTTCATACACCCACGGATCAATTCCCGTGAAGCGATGGGGATCGGCGACTTTTGAGGAACTTCCTCTTGTACCAGCAGCAGCATCTTGCATAGCTACTTGAGCGCGTACTTGCCGTTGGAGCCTGGATCGGTAATCCAATCTTGTGGGAAGAAGCTCCTCTCCAGCCGGGAGAGCTGGCATAAAGGCAGACGGCAAAGGCATAAAGGCTTCGCACACCTCTCCCTTGCATACTGCAAACCAAATCACTTATGCCCATAATAGACATAATCGCTTCTTGTAGGATCCTTTTGCAAGGTTGATCACTGCTAGCTCGGTTCGCAATCCAAAATGGAAAGCAAAGGTTCAACAAGCTGTTGGTGGTTGGCATAAAGGCAAACGTATGGAAGGCATAAAGGCTTCATACACCCACGGATCAATTCCATTAAAGCGATGGGACCGGCGACTGGGAGGAACTTCAACATTTGAGCATGTCGTGGAGTCGACTGTTGGGTGGAAACGGTAGCTACGCAACGCCTGGTATCCAATCACTGTATAAGACGCGGAGTATAGAATTGCTTAAAAATGGTCGGGTGGCTGGATTATCTCTCTCTCTCTTTCATTGATTTACATTACTACCATGGTCAAAAAAAGTAGGCACATGGATGATATATAAGAAAAAAAGACCAAGCGAACTCATGTTCTCTTTCTAGAGCCCCAAAGCAAACGTATAAAGCTCGCAAGGAGATACAGCATCAAAAGAAAAATCGATAATCACAACCGCAAAGTACGCCGTGAAGCAAGAAAGAATCCCAAAGCAGCCAACAGTAAGTCTCATGAAGCACGATCTAGCTCGATGCAAGTATACTGATTGTAGTGTATAGAACCCAAGAAGGATCCTGGCATTCCCAACTCTTTCCCATTCAAGGAGGAACTTTTGAATCAGATTGAACTTGAAAGACAACAGGTATGTGTGTGTTTATTGTGAATATCGAACACATGGATTGACCTAGTATTACTACTAATATAGAAAGAGGAGGAACGATTGAGAAACAAGGCTGCCAATCAAGCCGAGAAACGAAAGCGAAAGAAAGCAGCAGCAAAGGAAGCAGCAAAAGCAGCAGCAGGAGAGAACACCAATTAGAACAGCAACATTTATATATACGATTTGTCTTTTTTGTAAATACAGCATGAAAACGACGAGAACAATGCAAAAAGATGATGATGAATGATGGGATGGGTTGGTCAAGTGGGAAGGGGAGGGATATAATAGTTACTCTATCGCTTTTGTTGGTGTTCATCAGGGTTCCAATAGATGGTAATTTCGCCATCACCCAATGTCCTACTATCCAAAGTGGATTGGTGTTGCAAAGAGGAGGAGGATGGACGGGATAAATCTTCGACACTAATTGAATGGCGATCATGGAAAGGATCCTCATCATTATTATTATCAGGGGCAGGTGGTGCCAGTGAAGAGGATTGTTGTTGTGGTTCTGCTGGATTCAGCATGGTGATTGGACGAGGTTGAGGTGTAGGTGGTTTGTGTACACGGCGAGCAGGAGCCGTATTGGAACGAGAAAGATTAGCTTCACGTGTAAGCACCGTACGCACTGAGCTACTACGGCTAAGACCATCTGTGGAAGGGATCTGGATTTGATTGACACGCATAATTTGGGGTCGTGCACGGGAAACAGCAATGGCATAGCCTGTTTTGGATGGGGTGGTTGGGTTATCTGCAGTCGATGCCATTGAACTACGGGTATCAGCTGATTCACCATCACTGTCATAATCAGTGACATTTAAGAATTGTGAAGCACGATTGCTTTGTTGGCCATCTCGCGTCGTGGTATTGTTATTATTGCTGCCAGGTGGAATATAGGTCACTGGAATGACACCCGAAGTCACTTGTCGTGTATTGCCAACCTAGCATATAACATGTGTTAAAAAGAGAGTCTCTCCTGCATATAAAAATGTCGAACTTACATTGGATGTCTTTTCACTTGTACTACTGTAACCAACACCCAAATTGGATGATGCAAATGGTAATAGATTCTTTGACTTGTGCTTGTAACGTCGAATCAGCAAACATCCGACGGCTGTAAATATCACAAGACCTCCAAGTAAACCACCCACAATACCACCAATCAAGGCACCCTTATTATTATTTCCTTGGGATTGAGTTGGTTGCTCATTTTCTTCTTCAGCAGATGATGAATCATTGGTGGGTGTGGGTGATGATGCACTGGAGGTATTAGATGATGAGGGTGGTAAACCAAGCACTGAACGATCTACGCAGGTAGATGCAGGGCACACGCCACATTCTTTCATGGTGCCGAGTGTGCAAACTTGATTCGCACTGCAACCTGGATTACATTTTGGTTTGCATGATGATGGCGTGCAGCCTATATATATATATCGTCGTTTAGCGTATGTGTGTGTCGATTTGCTGCTGTTGTTGTGTTGTGGGTGCTCACTCACTGGATTGTGCCATGGGATGATTTGAAAAGACGAGACAATAAACCACAACTAGTAGTATCAAGAGTTGTGTCTTTTGATGCATTATATTGAATACAAAAAGGAATGGAATGGGGGTTAACAAAGAAAGAAAGAAGAAAGAAAAAGATGGAGCAAACAAGTTTTTTTTGTTGTGCGGGATGTTCTAGACAAGCTTAAAGTTACACAAGCATGGTTGTTGGCAATGAAGGTGACAATTAAGCTTCCCAAAACGAGCGACGAGCACCTGCTGTGTGACATGCTTTTTCAGTGCACAGGGCCCATTTCCAGCGCTTCTTGCTGTTGTTGCCAACGCGACCTTTTTTGTCGTCGGTGTATATGACAAAGTTCGGCTATATAGATAACGGTAGTGATTGCCAATAAGATAGCAGCTGCCACCGTGATCCAAATAGCTGGGCCTATGGCTGATGCGAGTTGCACGGATCGGCCCGGAAGATGCTCTTCGGCTTCTCCCAATGCTTTGCCTACTGCCTTGTATCCAGCCACTTCCACTGCAATCGATGCCAATGCAAATGCCAATGCTGTTTCGATAATAATAGAGAGCAAACAGGGTCGTCCAAGTCGATCGGATCGTCTACATGCTCGCAATAGGCATCCCACCAAGGCAAAAAAGCAAAAACATGCTGAAGGGATCAAGACACCGGCTTGTGCAACAGAGAGGAAACGATGCAAATCTTCTGGTATAGCATCTTCCAAAGTACCCAAGAGCCCACTTGCATCTACATAGCATGATAAGTGGATGGATGGCTGTTGTTGCTATGTATGTAACAATTACCATAACGATATCCCAGGCTTGGATCAGTACATAACGTGGGTCGATTTCCTGACGTAAAGCTTTGACAGATCACAAAGGATGCAAAGGTGATGGTATCCGGGATACCAAAAATGTTGTGTCGTATACGATCAAATAACGAATTGGTCACCACAGCATCTACCCGCACAAAATACACGTTCCGTAGTCCAGGTAGGTTGCCACATAATGCAATTACTTGTAGAATCAAAGCTGCTAGTACACAAAGACTTGTTATTATATTAAGTGGTGCCATATATATAATAGTAAAAAAGCACAGTGATTGAATATGAGAGTAAGAAAAAAGGGGAGAGAAAGAGAAAATGCAAAAAGGGAGGGTAATGCTATATAAACAATATGCATGAAGCTAATGCAATCCCATCAGACGGGCAAAGTGAGAGAGAGAGAGAGAGAGGCGCACACATACATGCATGACAACCAAGACGAGAACCAAATCGCATCCACACAGGGGTACATGGTGAATTCGATCATGATGCAGCTGCAGTAAAAATGCATCATTCAATGATGAAAAAATAGCAATTACGGTGATGTCACTGATTTGCGAACAAGTAGAATCCTCCTTTTGCCCACAGGTGTCTTTTTGTTGGATGCTGGTGGAGCTGCAGATGTGGTTGTTTTTGCATGTTTGTCATTGAATGAGTGATGCTTTTTCTTTTCTGCTTTGCTGTCATTGTCGGCAGGTGTGTTGTCGTGTCGTAGCCAATCAAAAAGGTGCGTAACCTGCCGATGCATCACTTGGCCGATAGTGGTCCGTTTTTGATGAGATGATGATGATGATTTAGTAGCATTGTTGTTGTTATTGTTACGTGGTCGGGTGTTGGTATGTTTTGTCGTTGTTGTGGATGATTCCAAACCAAGTCGTTTGATAGGGATGTTGCGTTCTGTAAGATAAACAATAGGGAGGTGTGAAAATGACATCGGCAAAATCGATCCGCCCAGCGTTTACCTTCAATCCATTTATTCAGCACCGCACGATCCAATTGTTTCAAACCTCCACTAGCAACGACCTGATCCAAATTATCGACCAAAAATGTCTCAATGGATTGCTTGGCACTCAAAAGAATGGATTTGATTTGAGGACATTGTTGCACGGCATGACGACTCAAAAGATCACGAACAATACCCTGATAAATGGCAGGTGCGTGGTACACACTCATATCGGGTTGCAGCAGCCATCCAAACAAGTATCTGACAAATTCAAAGGAGTACTTGATGCCATCAATGCATGATAGCAATGTCGGGTATTGAGAGCAATAGAATGCAAAATGAGTAGCCACCATGTGGATGGCGTGATCTCTAGCAAGGTTGAGTGTGATGGCAAGGGCTGGGTAGTCGTGGTCGTGGTCGTCCTTCACATGATTCGAAGCAGTAAAACATGCATGCAGTGTTTCGACTGCATTAAAGCGAGTGATGCGTGAAATAACTTGGCTGCTGAGATTGGGGTATAATGCAAGTACTTCAATCAAGCGTGGGCTGACCCAATATGTCGCTAAGGCACGATCCGGTTCACTTGTCAGTATGTCTACAGCACGACTGTGAATGTTGTTCATGATCACATCATGGTGGCGTCGTGCTCGTATTTCGCTGTAGGGGATGATTTGAATCACGGCATCACGACATTCTGGGCAATAGCACGTCCACTGGTGTGTCAGTTGACTCACGTCTTCCACAATCCTTTCTTTCAAGTGCTCCATCCCAAGGTAGTCTGCTGCTGAATACGCTTCAAGTAATTGTTGCATTATCTCCAAGGCTGCTGCTGCGCCCTCCTCCTTTTGGAATACAAGGTCCTGAGAATACATAAAGCGTAATGCAATATCAAGTCCCGTGGCTGAAAACACGCCCAAAGGTAAAAAGACAATGCTGGTATCCGATTCATAAAACTCGCTTTCAAACATGGCTGCAAAGTAAGGCGAGTGTTCTGAAAGAATGTGTTTATGACAGGCCCAACGAGAAGGTTGTTGCTGTTCTGCTGCTGCTGAAGGGTGCTCGGCCGTGTTGTCTTCGGTATCGCTACTACTACTGTTGACAGATATACATTGCTGACGAGATCCTGGATGGCCCATAGCCAACATGACGTTGGGTGAAGCAAGCTTATCTGATAAAGTAGTAACCATGAGAAAGAGGTGGGAACGGAAAGTAAAAAAAAATACCAGGCGATCTTTGGAATTATATGAGGAAAGGTGGCATGACAGATTCGAGATGGCGCGGATGCTGAATTTTGTATTGCACACGTGATGCTTCACAATCGAATGACTCAAAACTACTAGCAGCAGCAGTAGGCAGCAATCCAAAAGAATGGGTTTCATGTTACAAGTATATAGGGGAGTCGAGGTAAATACATAGTAAGGGATACATCACAACAACAAGCACTAATAATGATGATTGTCTAATTTTTAATCTGCTGGGAGGGGAAAGAGAGAGAGATCTCCACCATCATATCACCATCAGTTACGCGTACTTTCTCTTGAGTAGTACCACCAAATGACACCAGCCACCGCAGCAGCAGATCCAAGAGCAAGTATCACACCCACGAGTCCATCATCCCCTGAGCTGGAGCGTTTTGCCTTTCTTCTTCTTTTTCGCATCTTTTTGCCACGTGCCGTAGGTTGTTGTTGTTTTGCTTGTTGTTGTTGATCCTCCTTTTTAGCATCCCAGTCAACCGCCTTGACACCATCAGGGACTTGCAACTTGCCAGTATTATCAAGCTTGACAGCACGGCCAAACCATCGTCCAGCTTCCCATAAATCTTGCTCCACACCCATGCCATTGGCATACATGATACCGATATTGTACGATGCTTGTGCATGACCGAGAATAGATGCTTCCTTCCAGTAACGAAGTGCCTTTAAAGGATCATTGGCGACATGGGTGACCGATTGCACTGCTTCACCTTCCGGAGAGGATCCATAAAGATAAATAAGACCCGTTTGGAAAGCGGCACTGCAGAAATAGTGTTCGTTGCCATAATGGGGACCATGGTTACGTAAAAGGGACTTTGGAATCTCGGCATCCTCTTCCAATACTGTAAAGTCAATGTCGATACGTTGGGCAGTGATGTTCATGGCACGGTTAAAGTAAATCAAGGCTTGCTCATAATTCTTCTCCACTTCAGCTTCGGGTGATCCTGCACCATAGGTGCTGCCAACAATATAACATGCAAGGGGATCAGGACCGTTGCTAATGCTTGTCCCCGCCGATTCAACAACTGCATCCGCTGCACGCTTGTACCAACTAAAGGCTGTCTTTGGATCCTTTGGAAGATCTTTTTGATCCAACTGTATATATTTTTTGTGTTACATTAGTCCCGATTGCATAAGGAGTATGCCCATTTCATTATACTCTACCTCACAAATACCAGCCACCTTAATCATGGAAGGCGTGTGACCACGTTCAGCAGCACTTTGGTAATAACGCAAAGCATTCTATATAATACACAACAATGAATATTCCTCATTGTGACACATACACAAACACCCTTGCCTCCTTACCTTAAAGTCAAGCATGCGAGTTTCGAACCATTCACCAAGATGGTAAGCACTTGTGATATCAATATCCAATTCTGATTTCCAACCATTTGAGACGGGTACAGCCCATTCGACGCCTTCACGTTCTTTTTCCAAATGAATGGTAAGAATACGATACTTGGGTGCAGGTTGTTGTTGTTGTTGTTGTTGTTGTTGTTGCTGAATGTTTGTGCTGCTGCTGACCATGACGGGAGAATCGACTTGAGAAGAGGTACCTGCATCATCACCATTGACAGAAGAAGTGGATGATTGGATAGATGCTGAACCAAGAGCAGCTGCTTGTTGATAGATATCCGCCATGTCAGCCGAAAGGGTTGCAGGATCATTTGTATTGGCAGATTCTGCAAGCGCCGGCGCTGGGAGAATCATGGAGGAGTTTGGCGAATGATTAGGTGAAGACATGAGAGCATAGGAAGAGGCTATCGACAAAGAAGGAGACGTGGTCATGGATGATAAAGGCGACATGGATGTCCTTTCAAGCTGCCACAACGACTCAAAATGGTTGATAGGCGAAAACAACTTGCCCTAAACACACACACTCTCTCTCATTAGACCCATGCAAAGGGGTTTCCATATCGCCATTTACCTTGAGTACGGGCTCCTGTCCCTTCAAGCCTGCACACACATGTTGATGTTCGAATCGCACCTCCAAGTCCTTGGTCTTGCAAGTCTCGGGAACAAGGAAGGAAATGGTCACCTGGTCGTCACTTTGGCTCCAAATGTAGGTATTGGCTTGAAGCTGATCCTTCGAATCGGCCATGGGTGCGTGTGTATGTGTGTGTGTGTGTATATGCCAAAGGCGAAAAAGTATAGAGCTAAAATGAATGTGCACAGCACCTCCATCCATAACAAATATTTCTGAACTCCGTACGTGTATTAGCGCATGTACGCATTATCCCCTCACTCATACCCTTGACATTGTACACTTTAACCTTTGCATCCTCAACACATCCTACATGCTGAGTGCTACTGAAATTGTTTGCTATGGAAATAAATCATCCCTGATTGTCTTTTTAAAAGAAATGGAAACAATAATCTATTATCTAACGTCTCTATGATGGTAATGCTATCTAATACTATAAAGTCATCCAATGCGGGAACTCCTACTTTTTGTTAGCTGCTGCTGGTGGTGGTAGTGGTGGGCGAGCAGGCTTGGATATCCATGCAACAATGATCTTGGTCACTGACTGTAATAAAGGTGAAAACGTTGTCAAGCAATTGGACACCCCTTGGCACTCGTACAACCCTTGCATCCTTCTCATCACTCGTTGCGTTGAGTCGTCAACTTACTTCCAATGACTTCCATATCAATAATGACCCTGCAAGATACTTTAGTCCAAGAGTGACGTTAGGACCCAGATCCCACACCAGCGCTATATGGTGATTCGACATGCGTGCCATTTGTGCGAGTGCCTTATGACCGAGATCGAGCGTTAGTTTCACATTGGTGTCCTCCATCGCAGCAAAAAGAGAAAAAGTGGTCTTGTTGTTTAAAGGTACACACAACCAAGCCGCCCCGGCTGTTCAACAACAATGCCATCCACGCTCCCATTTATGGAAGTCGCCATAGCAACCGGTTGACAGGCTACATTTATGCCACTCTCCTCGATTTGTGATCTCATTGTTTGATATTAGATACTGCTCAATCACACCACAGCAAGGCTCATTGTGAAGGCGACCCACCCTATTCCTTCTTTTATTGGAATACAAGATATACCCCACCACCCGACCATGCACATAGACGCTGTCACCCAGCAGTCTTTTCTTTCCACCATATCATTCCTTGCTTGCCGACACCTTCAAATCCCATGTTGTGAATATCATATTAAATGGTCCTATTTGCGCGCGTTCCTTTGTTGTCTTTTACAATACGTATTTGGCCCTTTTGATAAAACAAAACCTGATCATATCGAATGATGAAGGATAATGCACAACCATTTCCAAATCCCAAATCCTCACCGTCGATTGCTGCAGCTCATCAAAAGAGTAGTAGTAGTGATCATGCTTCAGTTTTATTGTCTGCTTGAAAGGAAAACGGATGATCTATGATAATGCTAAAAGCCATCGTAATCGGATGGGGATCCTATATTGCTGGTGTTGCAGGAAGAGTAGTAGACGTGGACACTGACTGTAATAAAGAGGATCCTTGCAGCATTGGCACTCATATCCATATCCCCCATTATTCAAATCGTCATGTCAACTTCCAATGATTTCCGTATCAATAATGACACACCAACGCACGTGGGACGTTACGGCCGAGATCCACAGTAAAGCGCCATGCGTGCCATTTGTGCGTTAGGACTGGAATCGAGAATCAGTTTCACATTGGGTGTCCTGCATTGCGGAAAAAAAGAGAGGGAGAGAAAAAAGAGTGGGACAAGAAGGTACGCGATCAAACCGAACCAGCTGACATAATCAGCAATGCTGTCATCCACATTTACCCACCACCACCACAACCTATGTCTTTGTAAATCAATCGAGACTACGCATAAAGTATCATGATCCATTTTTGGGTTTATACACAATTCACCTGAAATCAAATGGGGGATGTGTCATTGTTATCATTGGTGAGGAGGAGGAGGATTGCTCAATTATGCAGCTGAGTGACACTCACAAGACAACAACCCGGGGATAAAATGGATGGCAATGGAACAAATATGGACGTTTAGATAAAGAGGTAAATCGGCATGTGAAGCGTCGGCAGAATTGCTTTTATGCTGACATGTATCCACATTCAATGATTTTGGTTCACATGAAAGTCAAAATAATTCCCATGGTATTTGTTATGAAGATCACAGGTTCATTTTGACAGCTATGTTCTCACACTTGCTATTATGAGTATACTATGAATGATTTTACCATGTCAACATAAATCAAACACTCCAGAGAAACCATAGGCAATGAAATAATGTGGGGTATGTGAAAGTGGGAAACAAAAGAACCGGCAGAAACAAACGACGCCGTTGTGTGTGTGTGGCGGGGGACGAATCGGGGGATGATTTATTATCATTTGTCGCCAACATGTGAATTAACGCTGTGTAAGCAAGAAATAGAAAGCGGAAGCTTTTCTTTTACTTTTGTTTCTCTCTCTCTCTTTATCTCCTTTTCCCCCTACTCTTCTTTCGCTCTCTCTACCTCGTCATGTCGAGTACTGAAGCTACCCCTGATAAATACGAAGCCGTCCGTAAGGACATTATCAAAGTCTTTCCCGATGAAGATTATGACGATGGTTCATTTGCCCCTGTGTGGTAAGCTTTCATCCCCACACATATCAACAACGAAGAAAGAAATATACTGATCCTCGATTGTAGCCTTCGCTTAGCCTGGCACGCTAGTGGTACTTATGATCGTCATAAGAAGGATGGTGGCAGTGATGGTGCTACGATGCGTTTCAAGCCCGAAGCTGAAGATGAAGCCAACAATGGTCTTGAAGTTGCTCGTGCTCGTCTTGAACCTGTAAAGCAAAAGCACCCATGGATCCCTTATGCCGATTTGTGGACGTAAGTATACTTTTTGCGGAAAAGGACGGAGATGGTGGTGATGATTTGATCCGAGAAAGTGAGAGAGAGAGACTCATATGGTAATCTCCTCTTTTATAGCCTTGCTGGATGTGTCGCTGTTGAACATATGGGTGGTCCCCACATTGATTGGATCCCTGGTCGTCGTGATAAGCATTCTGAAAAGGATTGTCCTCCTGTTGGTCGTTTGCCTGATGGTGCCTTGGGTAAGAGCCACGTGTTGGATGTGTTTGTGGAGCGTTTGGGCTTCACTGTTCAAGAAACCGTTGCTCTTATCGGTGCCCATACCGTGGGTCGTTGCCACAGCAACCGATCTGGTTTCGAAGGCCCATGGACTACCACCCCTACTCGTTTCTCCAACCAATTCTTTAAGCAATTGTTGTATGAGAAGTGGGTTGAAAAGAAGTGGGATGGTCCCAGACAATTCGTTGATGAAGATGATGACCAAATGATGTTGCCCACTGATATGGCCTTGTTGGAAGAACCCTTCAGACCCTACGTTGAGCTCTATGCCAAGGACAAGGAGAAGTTCTTTGAAGACTTTGCCAAGGCATTCTTAAAGTTGATCGAATTGGGTGTCGAACGCAGAGGAAAGTTGTAAATAGCCTCATTCTCTCTCCCCCTCACTCTCTCTGTGCCGTGCCTTTTTCTCTTTTTGTCCTTTATATCCTACAGCTAGAGCAACCACTTTATTTTACATTGATCCCATAAAACGCGGTATGATTCCTGCAAATCACAACAAATCAACTCAGGTCATGTGAATGTTAAATACAACCTGCCAAGTCAGTCTTCTTGGCTCGTCAACTTTATTTAATGATCATGCGGAATTGATACAAGCTGCTCCTTCCTTCTCCTACCCACTTTTACTTATGGATAATAGAACGGGTGAAAGCACGCGAGTCTTTGCTGGCCATATCAAACAATACTTTGCTTCACTACCACTGTTCACGGTCGTCGTCTTGATCCTCTCATGGACTATAACATTGCTCGATGTGCCAGGTCGCCTCAATTCGTCCTCGGTCATTGTCAGCCACTACCTCAATCTAAGCGCTAACAAGGTGCTTTCCCATTGGCAAGGTAAAGTATATATATAGCGACGATTGGCATGGATTGACACTCTATGGTAGCCCATCGATTGGTGGTTTATCCGTTTGCTTCTCTTGGGGTCACCTACTCGTTGACGAACACGCTTCTCGTTCTTCCCTATCTCGCCAGCATGGAACGCAAACACGGCACTGTACGCCTCGCATGGGCATTATTGATCTTGATGACGTTTGCAACATCCGTAGCCTATGTGATATTGATCGGTGTCTACAGCATGGTGTCATCGGATATGAGCAAGTATTATACATTCGCCGGCCTTTCAGCATGGACCGTTGGATTAGCGGTGTGGTCTGCTATTGAGGAACAAGCCGAAGGACAAAGTAATGATAGGATGTAAGTAAAAAAGTGGATCAAGGAATGGTATCATACTTATATATATGATATGTCAGGCTCTTTGGTGTGATACGGATTCCAGGACATATTATGCCGCACTTGATTATTGCATTCTATTTCTTCCTTATGCCTGATCTCTCATTGATCATTCATCTCATTACTGCCGGTATCGCCTATGGCTGTAAGTGTGAATGATTGGATATATATATAAAGGGATTATCGTCACTCACCATGTGTTTTCTAGATGCCAAAAACAAATTACCACCGCGACTTGTACCTTCAGAAGATACCTACCGGAATTATGAGCAGAATCCATGGCTTGGACGTGCTGTCAATCATGGCCGCTTTATTAGTGTGGATAATACCTCGGCTTACCTTCCCATTGCAAACAGCAGCAGCCAACATCTCAACGCAGATACCACTACCACCACCGCCCCATCATCCAGCTACACTCCATTTTCAGGCCAAGGACAACGACTCGGTGACGCTTAAAAAACCATCATTTCTCATTTGCATTCGATATATTGGGTTATATGTGATATACCAAAGATGAACAAATAAAGGCAGGATTACCAGTATTGGATGCATATACATGTATAGCGCTCTATGTTGATATTGAATAGGATGGTGCGTAAGAGAACAATAGCATTTATCAATCAACGACCTCGTCCATCTAGTTAATATAATCCCACTTCATCGATGCCTTCTATAGCATTTAGGCAAAGGATTCTAATAAAGGAGGCTTTAAACTCTGTAAACCATCATCAACTGCTAGAATATCAATTGTCATGCTTCCTGGCTGTCATTCTTAATCACCGAAATCTACCTGAATTTTCCCACACATGCTTATGATGGTGCTACTATGGCAGATCAAAGGATCACATAGGTCAATAATGGGGCAACTTTAATTTTCTGTATGTATTGATCCACAACATCTCGGGTTCTCAAAACTGGGTTTGGCTCATCCCACTCCTGGATTCTTATTGTACAATGGAGCATCTAGATCGTCTTTTATTGTTACACAGGAATGACACATATTTCTACATGTTGGCCAAATCATCCAAGCTCTTGCCCTCGACACGATGGATGAGCCATTCGGATTGGGGCTTGGCACCCATGGCTTCATAAAACTTGCGAGAAGGCTCGTTCCAGTCAAGCACGACCCATTCGTAGCGACCACAATCCCGTTCCTTGGCAATGACAGCGAGTTGGACCAATAGCTTTTTACCAATACCGAGACCACGGTACTCAGGGCGGACAAAAAGATCTTCCAGGTACATGCCAGGCTTGCCGACCCAAGTGCTAAAGTTGTGGAAAAACAAGGCAAAACCAGCAGCCTTGCGTTCTTGATCGGGAGAGGCTTGATGATAAGCAATGATCACTTCGGCATAGCGACGTTCACCAAACAAGTTTTGTTGAAGGAGTTCCTCAGTGGCAGTGACAGCTTCGGGTGCTTTTTCGTACAGAGCGAGATCCTTAATGAATTGCAGAATCAAAGGGACATCAGCAGGTGTGGCAGGCTCAATGGTGACGGTCATGGCGAACAAGGAAAAAAAAGAGTGTGGGGAAAGGAAAAAGACGAAGCGGTCCGAGATTGTTCCGCTCCCTCTACCTCTTTTGCTCTCTCCCTCTCTTTTCGGCGATCGCAACAATCCTCCGCTACCCAACCCAATGACTCACAGTTTGTCAACTCTCATTCAGCAAACGTACGACAGTGCCTTGAAGAACGGCGACTTGTTGTTCTTTGAAGCAGAACACGCCGTCAAAGACAGTAATGGCATCAAGGTAACTTGGATAGCAACACGCGATGGTGGACGCTCATGGGATTCACGTGTTGATTGTGTCGACTACCACCCTAGTTTGAAATCACCTATGCACCCACTCTTGCTCAGAAACCACATCATGAAAGTGCCGGCACGGATGATAATAAGAAAAAGGCCAAGATCAATCCCTTCTTACCACCCCATCCTGCTCTCAAGGTCAAGGACTTGGATGAACACACGGTTGTTTTGAACAAGTACTGCGTTGTACCACATCATGCATTGATTGTCACCAAAGGTAAATAATACGCAACAATGGAACAACAGCAGACGACTCACATATATCATTTGGGAAATAGAGTACAAGAGCCAAACCCAACCCTTGTTTCCTGAGGATCTTGCCGCTACGTGGAAATGCATGACTACAGCTTATGGATATACACCTGCCATGGCATTTTATAACTGTGGTCCTTATTCTGGTGCAAGGTAAAAATCAATAAGGGGAGTGGTTGTGGTGATACAATCAAAAGCTCATTTCTGCATGAATTAGCCAACCCCACAAACATATCCAGATCCTCCCCTTGCTCAAGGAACAACCACAGCCACCTATCAAGGCACTCTACAACCAAATCCAGGAACGTAAGGCTGGTCAAATCTATGTCCTCGACAAGCTCCCATTCGTTCATGTGATGACGCCACTCGATCGCAGCTTTATTGATTCCTGCTCTGATAACCCTGAGCCATTGGGTGATTATCTTGGCCAAATGTTTTTCGGTCTGCTCGATGCCATGTTCCAACAAATGCGCAAGCACGCTGAACCCAGTCGAGAAACATCCTACAACTTTCTCATGACAAACGACTTTATGATGATGGTACCCAGATCCAGTGAAATTGCCAACATGAATGGCTTGCAAGTGTCCATCAATTCACTTGGCTTTGCTGGCATGCTCCTTGTACGCACCCTAGAGGAACTCAATACCATGCAACAATATCCCGACCTTTTGGAGTTGTTGGCCCAAGTCGGTTTCCGGTGGAATCCAGATGCAGAACCTGATGTGGAACAATAGATAGAATTGTTTTATTGGAAATAATATGGCATTTTGACATTGGAAGGATATGGATTGATTGATGGATGGGGTGAAATTAAGGCGTGACAGCCTCCATAATGCAAGGTACAACGCCTCCAGAAGTATAGAAATTTCTTGCTGTATGATGATGATGATCGCATGTATCCCTGTAAGCAAAGAAAAGAGCATCCAACTTTGAAAATTCTTGACTTTGAGGAATACTATCTAGAGGTATTCACCGAAATGAGGCGAATTCATTTCTCACCTGGTCATCCGCAATTGTCCAGAAAATGGTCATCCTAACTCTAGTACATGTAATGATGGCGTGTAAGTGTGGATTACTGGGGGACCCTAAATGAGACAGGTATCCAAGGATGCCGTTTGCGCTTATGCAAGTGTTCTCGAACACGTTGTGTGCGACTTTCATTTTTGCCATGCTTGTTTTCGTGAGTATATAATAATATTGCTTTCTACTGAGTGGTGCATCCAATGGTGTTATCAATAAAAGCAAGCCTTGCATATACATAATCACTCCTTCTATTTTGCCCACTTCATGCACATGTAACGCCTATCGTCATGGAACATGTGTGTAGGGATTAGCCATGACGAGGTTTGCAAATATAGTATCCTGAAAATCACACATTGGATATATATATACACCATGCTACCCATCTTTCTCTCAATTCTTATCTCCCTTTGATATGGTGTATCAAGACCGCTGCTTGACATCCGCAATGTTGCTGTGCTTTGCTATCATTATGGCGACATGGGTTGTCCCTCCTGCTGCTGCTTATACCGAACTTCACATGGTCAAATCGAAAGATGAAGCCATTGCCAAGTGCAATCCATAGCAGAAAAAGGGACCTTCTCATTTCGCAGTTTACCGTGATGGACCAGAAGGCAAAGGCAACGACATTTTCTTGTCGTGCGAGTCTCGTGAGGAATTTCCAACCACGTTCAACAGGTCCGAGAAACGTGACCCAGAGTCCTCTAAAAATAAAGCACCAATAGGCAGATGTTTTTAATACGAATGCGATGCGGCTGGACGTTTGGTTCTCGAGCGGCGCAGGAGACGCGTTCCGATAATTGGTCGTTTAGATACTTGTTGGCCAGTACCAGGATATATCTAAGTAAATAAAAAAATTACTGTTTGACTCTTCCTGTAAAAGTAAGATACTCAAGGAGTTGACAGTGGATTGGAACGTTTTATAACCTGATCGATGCATGAATGCTACTACCTATGTTAAGTCGGTCTATTTTTTATTAGGTTTCTGCATCCATGAGCAAGTTGACTTGGCGGTATCACTCACAGAGCTATAGCTGTCTGAGGAGCAAAGGACGATGCCTACAAGTCACGTGAAGCACGCAGTGCACAAATCTCGTGTCTACAATATGCTGCATCAGTGGTTTATTGAATCAACACTATTATCTCGTACGAAATCAAGACTCATTATTGCACATGAATTGTGGAATGTGCCTATATCTACTTTCATTGTAAGACCAGTGCCATTGATAAACTATAGCAACAAAGAGAAGTAGGTGTATTGGCTGTGTTGAACCACGCGGTTAGCGTGCAAGTCAGGTACCGCACCTCAATGGGCGGAAGATGGTTTATTTCCTTTTTGCGACTGGTTGTGTGACATTCAAGCAACTTTAGCACCATATGCTGCTATAACAATATGTACACTCTTCATCCTCCTCCTCCTCCACCCCCCTTTCTTTTCTTTTCACCCTTCAGGACAAACTCACTCAACTCAACTACGCTCCCTTCATACCTCCTTTCAACGTTTTTCTATCCTCATCTCTGTTATACGACAGTCCTTTCATTAACCTTTTTAAACTATATACAACATGGCTCATGTAAGCTACTTGTCATCTCTCTTAGGATGCCTCCCCAGATGCTCATCACGTCGCGTAATCTAGAGACTTGGCGGTCGCAGAAAGAATGTCAAAAAGGGTTTCCAGTTCACCTTGATGGTTGTTGGTATGTCCCATCCATGGCTCCCTTTTTCCCTTCTCTCTCTCTCTAATATCACATGCGATTGATTAGGTGCTTCTGGCACTGGCCGTACCACCTTTGTCAACACTCTTTGTGGATCCAATGTCCTGGCTAAAAAGGTCTGCGACAACCCTGAAGAAGCACATAATGAACCAGGCATCACCATTAAGCCCATGTCTGTTGGTACGTATTTACCTATGTTCGACCAGGCACATTTTCAATATGCAAAAACATTGGATCTAACCTTTTTTTTCTTCTCTCATTAGAATTGGATGAAGATGGTGTACGGTAAGCCATTCAACATGAATATAGTGTACAGTCCTTCTCCATCTCACACGCAACCTAATGTAGGATCTCGTTGACCATTGTGGATACACCTGGTTTCGGTGACAATATCGATAATGAACGATGGTTGGTATTATATGCAAAGATTTTTATGTGCGCTGGGTGATACTGATATGTAGCTTGTAGCTTCCAGGAGATTGTTGGCTATTTGGAAAGACAGTATGACGATATCCTCGCTGAAGAAAGCCGTATCAAACGCAACCCAAGATTCCGCGACAATCGAGTACATGCATTGCTTTATTTCATTTCACCTACCGGTCATGCGTAAGTCTTTTGGAAGCAACATTCACGCCATCATGCTGATTTTATAAAATAGTCTTCGCGAGATCGATATCGAATTGATGCGTCGCCTAAGTCCTCGAGTCAACGTGATCCCTGTGGTCGGTCGTGCAGATTCCTTGACGCCCCAGGAGTTGCATGATTTCAAGCGAAGAGTAAGAAGTCTAACATGATCGAGAACAGCAGCAGTACCTTAAGCTAACGATCCCCTTTTTTGATTAGATCATGGAAGACGTTGAGCATTACAACATTCCGATTTATAACTTTCCATATGATGTCGAGGAAGATGATGAAGATACCATTGAGGAAAACAGCGAGCTCCGAGTAAGTTGCTAGTCAAAGGGTCATCCACCATGTGAAGGCATATCCTCATCATCCCTATATGATTTAGGCATTGCTACCATTTTCAATCATCGGCAGTGATGAGGAGATTGTTGTCAATGGCCGTACAGTACGAGGTCGCCAATATCCATGGGGTGCTGTGGAAGGTATGTAGCATGCCTTTGTTATATTCAACATTTATGCTCAGTTGTTTTCATAATTACAGTGGACAATCCCCAGCATTCGGATTTTGCTCGTTTGAGATCGGCCTTGTTAAGGTAATAAGCGTTACATATCCTCCCTTCCAATGTCTTCATCATTCATTGACCCTTTTTTTTATTTGTAGTTCTCATCTTCAAGATCTCAAGGAAATCACCCACGACTTTTTGTATGAAAACTACCGTACCGAGAAGCTGAGTCGTACCGTGGATGGTGGTGAACAAGAGTAAGAAAACAACAATAGGATCTCGGAAAACGCAAAAGCTAAAATGTCATTGGATATATAGGGATGCCTCACTCAATGCTGATGATATGGCTAGTCAAAGCGTGCGTTTGAAGGAGGAGCAGCTCCGAAAGGAAGAAGAAAAGGTAAATCTGATATCCGTTTTCCGGTACCCACGCAAGAAATAGGAGGCTAATCATGATCACACAGCTTCGGGAGATTGAGCTCAAGGTCCAACGTGAAATTCAAGAAAAGCGTGCCGAGCTTTTGAGCAAGGAAGAAGCACTTCGTAGCCTTGAAGCGAGATTGGCTCAGGCGCAGATTTCCGAAGAGTAAAATGTGATACACGGTCTCTCTCTTTCTTTCTCACCTCCACATTGTTCATTCCTCTTTTTTTGTTAATCGCTTCACTTAATATATCCATTGTCTCTTTCTTTCTCTTTCAATAATCATATTCATTGTGTGGGGGTTCATGGTGTCATTCATTTAGGCGACCGGGGTTCATTTGAGTCGTTTATATCTATTTCCGTACATGTGAGATAAAGTGACCCGGTGCATAAAAGGCCTAATCGTTATGCCGATCTATCAAGAGCATCTTTATTGTGACATTGGATAATAAAGTTTAATCCCGCTACGACGCGTGGGCAAAAACACATCAACACTTGCCAATGGTTTTAAGCGATGGTTACTCAAACCATCGACCATCTTTGGGAAATGATGCAAGAGCAAACTGCGGGACCAATCAAAAGGTACCGAGACAACGGGCCGCTTATAAATATGGGGGTTGGGTGGGGTCACAGTGTCATTCACATAACCTTCCTTCCTTCTCTTCCCTGCTTTTTCTTACATAATGCTCGAAACTGGTCCCGTAAAAAACACACCTGAAGGCAACACCTTCCAATATCAATCCAAGCTCTCCAAGCTACCTATTCCAGACCTCCAAGGCACTATTGATCGCTATTTATCAGCTCTGAAACCATTGCAGGTAAGGAGGATAGATAGATCTCATTGATAAAAGATAAAACGTGGCTCACCCTTATGTGCTGATAGTCTGAAGAAGAACATGAAAAAAGTCGAGCTGCTGCAGAATCATTTTTGAAACACGAAGGACCCTCTCTTCAAGAAGAACTCAAGGAATATGCTGCTGACAAGCAATCCTACATTGAAGAGTTTTGGCAAGTGGTTTATTGTTTCTCGCTGATACATATGAGATGATGATGATACTAATGCTACTCTTCCTTTCTTTTTAGGTATGACTCGTATCTCCAGACAACGGATCCTGTGGTGCTCAATCTCAATCCCTTCTTTTTGTTGGAGGACGATCCCACGCCACAGCGCAATGACCAAGTCGTGCGTGCAGCGTCTCTCATTTACTCGACATTGACCTTCATTGATGCGTTGAGAAAGCGAACGTTGGAGCCTGATGTGTTTCGTGGTACGCCGTTATGTATGTCACAGTTTACGCGGTTGTTTGCTACGTCTCGTGTGCCCACGGACAATGGATGCTATATTGCGCCTTCCGAAGACTCTCGACACATTGTTGTGCTGGCCCACTCTCAGTTTTATCACTTTGAAGTATTCGATGAAAATGGCGAGTTCGCATTGACAGAAAAGGAGATTGCACAAAACCTTCGAGCTATCAAGAACGACGCAAGAAAGGTGCCCGTTACAGAGATTGCAAAGAATGCTATTGGTGTCTTGACAACCGAGAATCGTCGCAACTGGGCTCGTCTGCGAAAGGATTTACAAAATGACCCAGTGAATCGGGATGCTCTTCAAGTCGTGGATACAGCACTCTTCATTGTGTGTCTGGACCATGTGTCGCCATCCAACGTGGAGGAGTTGAGTACCAACATGCTATGTGGCACCTACAAGCTGGATCAAGGATTACAAGTGGGCACTTGTACCAACCGTTGGTACGATAAGCTTCAGGTAAAAACATTGAATGCATGTGGAATACCCACGTTAACTAACATCGGGTGGTAGATCATTGTATGCCAAAATGGAAGTGCTGGTATCAATTTTGAGCACACAGGTAATCATTCATTCCGGCCCTTGCATGGCCCATTGCATCTTGTGTCACCTACTTAATCCTCTCTTCTAGGCGTTGATGGTCACACGGTCTTACGTTATGTCTCCGACATTTACACGGACACCATCCTGCGATTCGCCAAGACTATCAACAGCCAAACCAAGTCCATCTTCCATTCTCAAAATACCCAAGATGCTTCATCTCCAGGCCGTCGTGGAAGCGCTTCTTCAGGATCATCAGCCTTCGATAGCAACCCACGTCGTATCGAATGGAACATGACTCGTGATTTGACTTTGGGCGTACGCTTTGCAGAAACAAGACTCTCTGATTTGATCCTCCAAAATGAAGTCAAAGTCCTCGAATTCACAAAGTACGGCAAATACTTTATCACTGACATGAAAATGAGTCCCGATGCCTTTGTTCAGGTAAGTTGAATGGCTTATAATACGTTTATTCGATATATGCTCATCCTTCATAATTAGATGGCCTATCAAGCAGCTTATTATGGTCTCTATGGCAAGTCAGATTGTACTTATGAACCTGGTAAGTCACCCGCTCTCTTGGTTCTTTTTTCCCACGGCCCACTGACCACCTTTTTTTTTCTCTCTTTGCAGTGATGACGAAAACGTTTTTGCACGGACGCACGGAATCCATCCGCAGTGTAACAGAGACCTCCAAACAGTTTCTTGACACGTTTTACTCGCCCACAGCCACATCGCATGAAAAGCTCGAAGCATTACGCAAGGCTTTGAAAAGACATACGGCTCTTACCCGTGAATGTGCCAAGGGTCTTGGCCATGATCGTCATCTCTATGCACTTGAATGCTTGTGGGAGCGTATACACAAAGGTGAAAAGAAGCCTCTTATCTTTACGGACAGCGGTTGGAAGACGATGAACCATACGGTGATCAGCACATCCAATTGTGGTAATCCTGCATTGCGACTTTTTGGTTTTGGTCCTGTTGTATCGGATGGCTTTGGTATTGGATACATTATCAAGGAAGATGGTATTGCTGTAAGTAGGAACACATGTATTTTCACAGACATCCAACTCACGCACATGTTGGTCATGTTTTAGTTTGTTGCATCCTCCAAGCATCGTCAAACCGAACGCTTCCTTGCTACATTGGAAAACGTCTTGCTTGAAATCCAATCCATGTTGCTCAAAGAAAAGTACCCCAGTGGTTTATCGCAACGACAACGATTGCTTGCCATGGAAGAAGCCCACGAAATTGCTAATGGCTACAGCTACTTTGATAATGGTGACGAGTTTTCCGATTCATCATCCCAGAGCAGTACTACGCGCAAGATTGGCAAGCGTTTGGTCCTCACACCTTGATTTCCCCCCCTTTCATTATTTAAGCATCACCATATCTATGTATTATTATAAAAGGATTCCCATCTTACAATGTATCCCAAGAATTGATTTGCAATGGTGTGCTACTATCGCTATGTAAAAGGTAGCAGGAGGTGCTGCATCATACCTCTGTATGCTAGGTCAAATACACATCAAGTATTAGCCATCCATCGCATCAGAAGAAAGGCTTATCATGTGACTTTTACAAAGACTGTAGCAAGTGCTTAATGCAAGGCACGTGGCGTCATGATGTATGATGATAAGAGCACTTTTGGGATGTACCTGGTATCTAGGCATATATTCACGTGCGATGATGTTGTGTGCTTGGTATGCCAACTAATCTGGGCATGTTGTCTATCTCGCATCATGCAGCACACTCGATCTGCTTTATGTACAAAGTCAAGCTTCCTGTTGTTGTATAAGAACTTTTGATATCTCTAGCCAAGAAGTGAGCTTAGAGCTATTAATTATAGTAGCAGACACAAGCTATCGTCGTTCTTCAAAGCATCTTGTGGAAAACAAGGTTACCAAATCAATGGCTCTTGCATATATTTGTGATAGGCAATAGAGATCGCCAAATGCTAACTAATGGTCGAATGATGTATGTGGCTATGCTCACAATGCTTATCGTGGTAGTAGTGGCGCAGAAAGTGGTATATTGGATCCACCAAAAGCTGCAGCATGTGCCACGTGTTGCAATGTGAATTAAACAACAACCAATCACCCGTCATATTTTCAACAATAGAATGCCCTTGCGTGGTTTGTGCACTGACTGATGGTAGATCAAGAGCCAGTTCAGCTCTTGTCAACAGACAGCAACACCATTATTTGTTGTATCTATTTTAAGAGTGGGGGTCTGTGTAACAATGACATGTAATAGTAAACTGGGGGGAGAGGAGGAGACGGAGGAGATATGCCAAGTGCCCTCTCCATTTAGACGACATATGCAAGGGAATCCGATCATGGAAAGAGCTGGTTTGAATAAAAGTAACGAACAAGTAATTCAACCTTGTTGACGTAATGCTAAAAATAACTCTTCAAATGTGAAGAGAATAGTAGTGAAGAGCCTGTTTTTCTGCATCATGCGTTTGATTACCATACTGAGAGTGCTACAACAATGATTAAAGCAAGTAACATGGATTTGAGATATGGGATGGGTGGAGGTGATGGTGCCAGTTGTGCAGAATAATATGATTCAGGATGATGCGGTATGCAGAGACGGATCAATTCCCATGATGGTAATGCATGATGCATCATTGATAGAGTCGGTGATGGTGATGCTTAGTAGTAGAAGCGACGACTCTTTTTCTCCTTTACACTTTTGTCCATTTCCATTGTGCCTCCTTAATTTGTATCACACTTCCCACCGTCAATTATTTGTGTGTAATGTTTGAACGTTTTTAGCAAGAGCACAGGAAAAAAGTAGTGAAAGCCAACAAATCAAAGTTTTATTCATATGCTTGACGTAGGGATAAAATCTAGCTGCAAAGAGGATTGGTGGATGCACAGCTGCACACCTTGGAGAGAGAGCGAGCGAGCTAGCTTATACCAAACACGGTAGAGCTCCGAAATGATGCGTTCAGCAGCTTTGGTTTATTTTAGGCAGGCCGCGCCTCCCCTGATTTCGATATAAAAGAACGCCTGGACCAACCAAACCTGCGAGTTTCTTTCTCGTGGCTTCTTTTTCTTTGCACCAATGTCAACAACCGCAACCGATGATACTTATGCACTACAGCACAATGACGACGTAGACTCAGTCCGTAAACGCTATGAAAGCATGTCACTCGACGAAATGTCCAACCAGTTGGCCGAGAACTATCGACAGTTATCCGAGATGCTCGGCAATCGAGTCAGCATGGGTGGTGCTGCTGCTGCACCTCTTTCTTTATCGCCCTCTTCTTCCAACAGCTCATTCAATGAAGAGCAAAGCCCTATCGACAATGACGATGCTACAGCCACCTTTGACTTGAATGACAACCTCGACGATGAAAGCAAACGACGCAAGATGAACAAGTTGTTTTCACGCGCTGTATCGAGTGGACAGATCGAGCGAGTTACACAATTGCTAAACGATCCAGAATATCGCACCTACATTGATATCAACGCCAAAGACGAAGACGGCACCACACCACTTATCTATGCTGCTTGTTTCGGCAAAGTCGAGATTGCAGAGGCATTGCTTCAAGCAGGGGCAAAAACAGATATCCAAGATGCCTGTAAGTTAACGAGATGATTTCTATAATAAGGAGGATGATCACTCATATAGCTTTACTTTAGCTGGCTGGTCTGCACTCATGTGGGCAACAACCAATCACCATGGCAACCTAGTGAGAGTCTTGATGGATTATGGTGCATCTGCTCAAACACGTACAGCCAAAGGACGCACTGTATTCGATTATGCCGGCAGTGATGAAAAGATGGTAGAGATCTTGGCCACCAATCCACGCAACAGTATGTCATCATCCGTCATTTCCAGCGATTGTGAGGATTATTATTACGACGATACTTTTATGCAACGTGAGGATGAACGTCGACGCAACTTGCTTGAAACGGCTGTTGCTCTTATTGGTGGATCATCATCATCTCATGAAACAGATGCGGATACCGACAATGAAAATGAGAACAATGACGACGACGATGATGAAACAGCAGTCGAATTCCAGTGGGATCGTTGTCTGCCTGATCAAATGTTTGTGTTTGGTGGAGACAGCCTTGAACATATCCTCGACACAGTCATCACACATATTAAGCTACCATTGGAACTTCAGCAAGATATCAATGTCCCTGCCAATGTGATCTTTTTGAGCGCACGTTTTGCACATTACTTTTCAAGTCAAGAACTTTTGAACCAAGTCATGGATGGTGCATTGAATCGATTAAGCACAGTGATCAAGGTAAACAAATTTACACTACTATAACACATGTATATATACATTGGCTGACTCTTTATCTGGGGAATAGGAGAATGAAAGCGATGTTCATGCACTTGCATTTTGGTTATCCAATCAATCACAGCTTTTGGCGTACCTCAAGCGAGACTCAGGACTTGTAGTGAGCACAGCTGAATACCAATTACGACTTTCGGAGATGATCTCAGAGACCTACACGAGCTTGGTATCCGATACACAACGACGATTGACCAAAGTGCTTGGACCTGCCATGTTGGAACATGAACAAGTCCCAGGCATGGAAGATGTGGATTTTGTGGATGATTGGCAACGCTTTTTCCGCCGTAGCAGCAATCGTCGATCGGCCCTTATGCAACAAAGCAGCGTATCCATGCGACGTCATGCCAGCTTACCACCACGCTACAAATCAACCGGTGTCTTACTCCCACAATCCGTCACCAGCATTCTTTCAACGACATTTTATGTGCTTCAAAAATACCAAGTCCATCCTACCATCATTATTCAGGCACTGGCTCAATTCCTTCACTGCATCTCTTGCGAAGTATTCAACCGAATTCTCACCAACAAAAAACACCTTTCACGATCAAAAGCACTTCAGATTCGCATGAACCTCTCGTATGTCGAAGATTGGGTGCGTCACAACCGCCTTCCCACCAGCCTCCTTTCCTATCTCTCTCCTTCAACACAACTTTTGCAATTATTGCAATGCCTATCTCAACTGCAAGATTTCGAAAGTTTCATCATGACGTTCCAGCATTTTGATCAATTGAACGCCTTACAAGTGAAACGCTGTGTCGTCAATTATCGCTATGAAGTCAACGAACAGCGCCTCCCAGATGAAATTGAACAATACATTGTGCAGCTGGCTCACGACACGATTCGATACCGCGAAAAGCAACGTCAACAACAAAAACAACAAAAATCAATCGAAGACGAAATTCATGAGACACTGGATGCTCGATTTATGCTCCCCTTTTCTTTACCCACAACTGCCAAACCCGTTGGTGTCCATTCACGATGGTGTGATGCTGCCAACAAAGATCGTAAAGATCCTGTACCTATGATTCCAGACGCATGGATGGAGAAATTAGACTATGACGACGATGATAGATTGTAAACTATATTGCCCTTATACCCCCTTTTCTTGAAAACCCCTCCCCTCCCCGTGTGTATAGCTGTGCTGACAATCTTGTATATGCTTTCTTGTAATACTGTAAATCAATATGTTTTCTCTCTATGTTATTTATCTTTCTTCTTTTAGGTTGATTGAATAAATCAAATGTATGTGTGTGAAGAATCCAACGATTTGGTTCATGGGTGGGGTGAATATACTTGTCATATCAAAGATAAGCAAGATCTCACGGTATCCATAGTAAATGGTATACTATGCTGCAACTTTACCGAGGAAGCCCTCATTCTCCCAGTGTACCACATTCGCACACCCACACACTCACCAGCGAAAAGGACTAATCATTAATCCACACGGTATTACCTACCCTCCTGTTTCCGCCGGGAAAGCGGCAAAGCCTCGCTATTACTACAAAGACAAGGCATCGAGTGTCTGACATCATAAGGGTGGTAAACTAACATGTTCAATCTTCATTGACGCTCCCTCATAACATCGTCTACTGTAATTGTTGTATAGATAAGCTGTGTACGCCAACGTTAACTTTTGGGAACTATGGTAAAATCGGGATGATTGCTTATCATTGTCGTTATTGACAGCGGGAATAATATCCTCCATATGCAGTGCATCAGCCAAAAAGCTTTCTACATTGTACCCGGTATAACACCTATCAATCACTCACATGGTGTCACGTTTCCCTGTTGTTAATATTTTCCCCGCAATTGAGCGCCTGTACCAAAGTTTAATATAAAAGGAGCAATTTTCTATTGTAGTTTACCGGGTAACCAACACCAACTCTTTTTCTCTTACAACACACTATCATGCCTCGTATTTTTGGTGCTATCTTGTTGGCAGCAGCAGCCACCGCTGGTGTAGTGAGTGCTGGCAAGCATCACAACATTCAAGAATACAAGTTGATCCCTGATCCTGAAGGACAATACCCACGGCTTGGAGCGTGCCCCGATCCCCATGCTTGCATTCTCCCGCCAGATCTGTAAGTTGATTCCCGTGTAACGTCAAACCGAAAAGGATACACAAACTCATCACTCACTAGATCCACTTTTCTTCCTGGTGCCTACTTTGATTTACGCGTCGAGTTGCATGCTTATGATAAGGAGAATAAGAATGCAACCCAAGTGACACCCTACACGCATTTCAAGACGCAAGTGCGCAAGGATGGTGGTCCATGGCAAGATGCCTCTTCCTTTTTCCATATGGATCATGAACCTGGCTTAGAAAACTGGAACTTTACTTGGGTGGATTCCATTGATGCCCGCTTTGGATCGGATCCTGGTGTCGATGTAGCTGTCTCATCCCGCATCTGGCGCAAACTCAAGTTTGATTCCCCGGGTGTCTATGATGTCAGCGTCACCTATGGCAAAAAGAATGCCTATACTGTACGCTACACAGTCCCAGAGGTAAGTAGTGAAAGTATATATATCCATATCGTCATCATCATAACTTATATACCTATCGTCGTATGTAGCCTAAAAAACCAAAGAAAAAGGCAAAGAATGCTATCTTGTTTATTTCAGATGGTACCAATGTTGGAGTTAGTAGTAATCTTTTTGTCCCACCGTCCCATCTCGTTGTGCACATTTCCTAATCAAGCGATTCTATCCTCCTTTGATATATAGATGATCACCGCTGCCCGTACCATGGCACGTAAACACACCTCTGGAAAGTTCCACAATCTCCTTTCCTTTGAAGACTTTGATCACCTCGGTCACGTCATTACCAATTCAGTGGATGCCATGTAAATGTCATTGTGGTGGTGATGATGATGATGTTGATGATTTACTTTTGCACACACACAGTGTCACCGATTCCGCCAATTCCGCATCGGCTTATGCCACTGGCCACAAGTCATCTGCCAGTGCATTGGGTGTCTATGCTGATTCCTCAGAAACTCCCTTTGATGATCCCAAGGTTGAATTGATCACTGAATTGATCCGCCGTCGTCAGCCAGGAAAAGGTAACATTTCAACTTGCATTGGGTGTCTTTTTGCATACTCATGATTGTGGCTATATAGCTATTGGTATTATTACAACTGCATCGGGCCAGGTACGTAGGCTATGATACGGCGTTGACATGTGATGATGCTAACTTTTTACAAAGGACGCTACACCTTCTGCTTTTTATACGCATACACGTGATCGTCAAAGAGCTGCAGAGATTGTTGACCAGCTTGTCAATGGTGTTGACAATTGGACCGAGCCTGGTAAGACATCCTTTTGTCCATTGTTTATATATCCTCTTTCAAACTTACATATGCATGATGATAGTCATTCCGGATGTATGGCTTGGTGGTGGTGCTGAGTACTTTATGGGAGAAAAGGCACTCAATGGCAAAAACTACTATGATGATCTCAAGAAGCTTGGTTACAAAACAGTGTGGAACAAAAAAGAATTGCAAAAGTATCACGGCAATGACAAGCTTCTTGGCGCATTCCGTACCTCCAATCTTGATACGTAAGTGAAATACATTTCTCTATACGAACGAAAAATAACAACGTACTAGGTGGTTGGAGCGTAACATGTTTGTGAACAACACTGTTGGCAATGGTGCTGCACCCGATTTGAGTGGCAAGGATGCTTTGGGTACAGAGCAACCTGGTTTGGATGATATGACGCTAAAGTCGCTTGAAGTACTCACCAAACGCGGTGGTGATGATGGCTTCTTCCTTATGGTGGAAGCTGCATCGGTCGATAAGCAGGTAAATTTGTGTGTACATATGCCATCATCATTCATAGTATTCATCATCCTGTCATTTACAACATAGCTGCATGCACTTGATTTCCCTCGTGCTTTGGCTGATTTGATTGAAATGGATGTTACGATTGGTAAAACGGTTGAATGGCTCAAGGTAAAAAAAAAGGAACTTGCATATATGATATGTATGCATGATGGCGATTGACAGCCCAATATAGAAACATGATGCTTTTGAGGATACCTTGCTTGTATTCACTGCTGACCATGCTCACGGATTCGATGTCTATGGATCGGTCAATCAAGAATACGTTGGCAATCATCGCAAGGATGCTGATATGCGTAGTGCCGTGGGTCTTTACGAGTACTCTGGTTGGCCAGGCTACAAGGATGAAGATGGTGATGGTTTCCCTGACAACTTTGTACGTGTATGCAAATCTCATTTTTGGCATCTCTTGACTAACGCTATGTGCCGTATGTAGCTCCCTGAGATCGTTCTTGCTTCGGGTTCGAATAATGGGTATGTAGGCAGCAGAAAACATGAGATGACTTGCATTACTCATGTCGATTGTATCATTATTACATAGACCTGATCATTTCGAATCTTGGAAAATTGCCCATGATAAACCTCGTGATCCTGCCGTGGAAGTACATGGTGTGTATGTTGCCAACAAAAAGGATCCTGCCGGTAACTATGGAAGTAAGTTTGTTCATCACATGTCGTGTCAGTATATATATATTCATTCCTATCCTTCATAATAGAGGGCCTTAAATGGCATGGCAACATCCCTGTTACGGATCCAGTGGACACGCATACAATGACGGATGTTTTTATTTACTCAAATGGTATGTCTAAGCATTAGGTTGCTATGATACTGTATTTACCCCCTTCCGACCTCTAGGTCCTGGATCCGAATGTTTCCGAAAGACACTCGAAAACTGGCAAGTGTTTTATGGATTGACCGAGGTAATGTTATTATTTATTATATGAACCTGGCATGCGCAAAATTATTGACAGTGAAAATGTATTTACAAATGTACATAGGCAATGGATCTACAAGCTGAAGATTAATGATATGGACCATCCATCCAAACTCCCTCCGTCAAGGAATACTTACGATAATACTAGATGTATATGTGTGTGTGTGTACAGGCTATAATAAACTTTCCAATTGATCCATTTTCTCAATCAGCGGTTGCAAAGATCTTGAAATGGCATCGTCAGCGAGTTGTTCCACCACTTTTTCCATTGGTCTTGATATCGGTGGCTTGCAAACAGCAACCACATCCTCAAAGCTAAGCGCTCGATCATGCACTGCTGCATCACGATCCAGGATATATCGCAAGAATTGAGCATGGTTCCTATGTAAAAAAAGTCAATCCCATCACGTCATCCTTTCCATTGCTCTCTGTACCTTACCTTAGCACAAGATTGAAATTCTTCAAGATCGTATGTAATCGTTCTCCAATATCAGGGTGAAGGACAGTGGTTTTGAACTGGTTGAGGTGTTGCTCGATCAAATCCATTTCCTCCTCCATATTTTGTGCCTGGATACCAATGCAATAGACGAGACGATCATTGTTGGATGTCACAAAGGTGTCGATTGATTGCTTGAAATTGAGCAATGTCTTTTGTGCTGTGGTGATGCCCTCTTCAATCCTCTCTTTGATTTCCTTTTGCTGCATCTGCTCCTCCAAAGTATCATTCAATGGCTGTATCTTTGACCATAAGCTGTTCAATGACTGTAATAGTTGGTAAATGTGCTCAGCTCTTTCGAAACGTCGAATGCAGTCTTGCATGATCGATTGGAATGCGTTGGATATAAAGGTGGGTATGTGATGGGGAGGTGTCTTCAGTAGAGCATGCAAGATGCCTTGTTGTATAATGTTGTCCATGGCTGTATTCTCTGCATCATTGACCAGAGTATTCCATTCCTCCTTTGTTTGTTTTATCCGGTGCTGCTGGATGGTATAAATGTGTTTGGCATCTCGAGGAAATTCCACGTTGCATAATTCATTCTCCATCGCTTCCATCCTCGTCTTGGATTCCATTTTGAGATGATCCGGTTGTATGAGTGCTTTGCGTACTTGAGAAACCGACTGCGATAGGTCTCCTTTGCGTCGTTGGATCGTGTCGAGTGTCATTTGGCCCTTGTCCTTGAGATCAGAAAAAAGTGGTGCGTAGATGGCATTGGAATCTTGTTCAGCAATCAATTGAATCATCGCATGGATAATCTCTGAGAACGATCGTGCCTCCTCTTCATACATCGTATCAATGCTAATAATGATCGTTTTATGTGAGCTAAAACAGCCGTAGAATTGGATATATATAAAAAGTCCACTCACTTTGCTGTTGCATTCTCGATATTTTGCTGAGCATCGTGCACTTTGTTGTCTATACACATTGGGTTAGGTGTACGTTACTCGTCGTTGGGGGTGGGGTGTTGATAGCAGCATACATACGTAACAGCTTTTTCGTAGACAAAGAGTGTGATCCGTCGAGATTCTCCACGAGTTGATGTCGCTGTTCTAGTTGGCGGGTGTAGCACTCGAGATCACGAAGCGAAACCCATCCATTAAAGAGACGACTTGGAAGGAAGGACACACCATTAGATCGATGAGCGTAAAGTTTTGTCGCTATGGGACATACCTGAATGGCTTGGACTCTGTGATTTGAGAGCTTAATGGATCAAGTTGCACCGTTGTATCCTCATCGAAGGACATTGTCACAGTAGGAGTGATAGGTAAGGAACGCAGACAAAATGGGGACTTTGCTATTTGCACCACGCAGAAACACCATATCAATTTCAAAACCAGACGGCGGCTGATGTGGAGGAGTGAAAAGTTGTGTGACCCCATTTTTACTACAGCTCCAACAAAGAGCATTCAATGTAATTTGTCAAGTTCCACCTTATAGAATATTTATATAGACTCATAGACTTTTTCCTTTTCTCTTCCCCTCTAAAACAATTATCAATCTCCACAGTTGGAGTAAGTTATTCAACCCCTTTCTATCAACATATGACATCAGTAATTAACCGTAGTACAATAAAAGACTGTAGTTTTTAAGTCAATTGAAGCGTCACACATCTCACGGCACCCTGCCCTCTCACTCAAAGTATCTGATGCCCTCTTGCTGTGGATGTCTGCTTCGCGGCTGATTCTATGACAAATATGTGCATGATTACCCTTGACGATCATCAGCATGGACATATATACTATGCACCTCCTTTTTATATTGGTGTACCAGCACCAATGGCGCTCACAAGGAATAAACGGATGTCTGGATGATTGAGAAAAGGGAGCGTATGAGATTAGACTTCTAGGTATGGATGTGGATGAAAAAGGTGATAGATCGACAGCAGGGACATCTACATTATGTGACGCCTTTTCATTCTGTAAGCCTTCTTGCTTGCTATGGAGAATGCTACAAACATTAGGATAACTCCAGCTTGAAGGTGAAATTGTAGAGTAAAATAGGATTGTTGGGTGTAAAGTTGCTCATCCATCCTTCTTAGTACTAATGTCGAGTGAAACGAACATATGATGATGCTGCAATTTTCTCTTTGGATTCTTAACCAACCTGCTGGTGAAGTAAGATAACCGATTGCGCGGATCAAAAGATGTGCAGCAGCTTGATGCATACATGGAGGTGGTGGATGGTGGTGTGTCGTGATTTTCGAATGTGGATCATGATGATGACACTTGCTTCAGTCACATCGTGGCATGAAAATATCGCTTTACAGCTAGTGTACCCATTTTCTCATCACCCGAGACTTGATTTCTTTGACATTGTACAATGGTTCCCCTTTTTTCCCTCCCCCTTTTTTTCTTTCCCTCGTTTTTTCCCTGGTGTTTGGATATCCATCCACTGTCATCTTCCAAATGTAATGGCTTTGGGCGCGACCTCGATATATTTCATCCCCGGATAATATCAGTCTTACACTTGGTATGGAAAAAAGCGGGGGACCACTGTGCCAAGCACAATCATTCTATCACCCGTCATGTGATTTCTTACTGCTGATGGATTCATTCTATCACAAGTCATTTGATATCTTATTTCTGATGGATTCATTCCATCACAAGTCATTTGATTTCTTTGACAGCACTCTCGTTCCATCACCAGCCCCTTTTTATTCATTCAAAAAATATAAGAATAATGATCACTACATGAATTCCCACTCTTTCTTTCTCATTCATACCATTCCACTGCTACCTCATGATGGAGGCTGACCTCGAAGAAATGGATATCGATGACCAAGGCAATATGCAAGGTGCTCTCGAAGAAAATCGAACCAGGATACAGACTTTTCGCAATGATCGCCGGAACACCCGGACTGTAACTAGAAATTGCCGTCTGAAGACCGCTCTCAATGAGCCATATGAGAATCTACTCGTAAGTACACTACAATGATTGCATTCTTAATGAGATCAGGAACCTGACGTAAAACATCATATAGGTTCCTCTGAGAGAGCTTTCCGAGAATTACACCATTATCAGAAGGGACGCCTTCGACCTCGTTAACATGGACGTTTTGCGATGGGTCGAGGAAGGTGCAAATGAAACAACGTGTCCTCAAATATTAAGACAATCATACTGGGAAAAAGCATTTTTCTTATGCACTTTACCGCCCAACCATACCGAGGCAAGTGAAAATGAACATGTCATGCAGTTCTGTGGATTGTGCTCTAATGCAATTTATAGCAAAATGCCGAGCCCCAGTTCTTGCATCTCACTCAGACGTTCAACTGGTGCTTGCAGCAATGTCGACTTCGTCAACCTGGTGAATATCCAGATGACATTGAACCAAGTATGTAAATATTATCAAAGTTTCCTTTGAAATAGGCTGACAATCTCTTGGATAAATCACAGATGAGCCTCAACCGCTCTATGAACCTCCAGACTTCGGCTCGCCCTCCTTGAGACGGCGTCTGGCAGCTGAATTTGCAAGAGGGGAAGCTATCCCTGGTATGCATTGATTTGATGTTCTCCATCCGAATTGCTAACTTTGAATCCACCATAGCTGTCAAAAACCATCTTGCCCTTAATCCACAGAAGTATATGAAGCATACCTTTACGGCATTTTTCTATGAGTTGCAAGACCAAATCGAACCCAATTTACCACGGAAACCACAGGCATTTGGTATGTAATTATTCTTGGTTTGATGATGCCAAAACACTAACACTAGTAAAATCAGCAAACGTAATGACAAAGCATTTGGTGAATCATGATCCTCCCGAAGATGTTGATTTCTTCGAAGAGCTGCCATTGGCTCTCGTGGCTAACGTTAGAGCTTATTATGAGTAAGTGTTCGTGTACTCATACCTTTTTGTAAACAAACCATGACCATCACCTTTATTTTAGAACCCATCACGAAGAGTTTGAAGGCTCTTTTGCCAATTATGATCTCAATGAAGTTTCCAAAAAGCCAGGAAGGCGCGTCAATATGGCGTATATTCCGGGTGCATTACGCTATCTTGCAGGCCTGTTGTCCCTAGAAGCTGAGATTTTGGATAGTCAACGCTGGACGGTCATCCCTATAGGCAAGCTGCAGATGGCGTTCGTACCTGTGGACATTATAGTGTTGTATTGGGTCTGTCGTCTTGCCCATGAAGACCCAGACATTGAATTCCAGGCACTGCCTGCATTGATGGTAAGTCATTCATTTACATGCATAGAAAACCCCAATCTAATTGCTGTCTACTATAGCGTGCAACTCCGGGGCGTAGGGGTGACATATTCATCCCAGCAGCGAGTATAGCAGGAAACACAAACCTCTTACTAAAGGAGCAATTCTTTGAACAGCTCTTCAACCTGGATCCTATATCTAAAAGAAGAATGCGATACTCTGCAGGTATGACAAGCAAGCAAGGTTTTTAAGCGTTTTGTTGGTTCTTACGTATTTAGTGATATCATAGAGTATGTTTTCAACTCGAATGTCGAACCGATAACTTTCAAATTCTCTTTCAATACTGGCGGTGTGCCTGCTTGCTTTCACTTTGTGCGGGCTCTGACGACGCTAGAGGGAGGTAAGCTATTAACCTGGTTCTCTTCCGGTATTCTTTTTAAACCATTTTCTTGCAAACTGCAATAGAGCGGATGCCTGATACATCGGCTGATGTGCGTTACTACCCAAGAGAGCTTGATTTAACCAATTGGCATCGCGGCATGTATCATTTAAGCAAGGAACCAGGTGGTTTGGATGAGCAGCGCCTACAAGCAACCCGAATTGTTGGCATTGATCCAGGTATGGCATTAAAATGGATAGCGAAGCACACACTCTCTAATTCAGCTTTTACATCTCTCAGGCATTCGAGAAGTGATTACAGGCACGGACACAACCGAGAACTTAGCCGATCAACAAACAAGGCAACAACATCTGATCCAAATCTCCAACAAGGAGTACCAGTAAGTGTACTGTGTCACGTTGTTTCGGAATCCCTTTGTTGATTTACCATTCATTACACAGGACAGGAATCGGTCCCTCTCCAACTGGATAAAGCAAAAGACATTGTCTTCCCGCCAAAAAAGTGAGCATGACATGGAGTTCATCTACTTGGCTCTTAAGGCCTTCCCACATCATACAACCAGCTTGCAAGCATATTTTGATCATGTACACTTGCGGTCTCATTTACACCATGCGTAAGTATATGGAAAATTATACTGCTATCAGCGATCTCATCGTATGCATATATCTGTTAGACAGCATGATTTTGCCTGTCATTATACACATCGTGAACAGCGAGCAACTACATTTGCAGCAAGGGTTTCTGCTCAAGAATCCATAGTGAATCAAATTCTCGGATTAGAAAATGTCGCAGATGTATGTACAAAGGAC
>JNEU01001149.1:0-23091 GCA_000697475.1 Lichtheimia corymbifera B2541
GCATTTCGAAACCAGTGCATTTTGCAAAATGCCCTAGCGCATATTGACTATTTCGAAATGCCCTAGGGCATTTCAGTTCTCAGTGCAGATGTCAAAACGCCCTAGGGCATATTGATACTACAGATAGCCATTCATCATTTTATAATAGTGACACCTCTATTCGCAAATAAAATACTGTTACTTGTTTCCAATGCATGTATGATTATAAACCTTTAATGTGTTGTGAAAATGGCATTCATTTCATTCGCTCTATTGACGGTAATTTTGATATTATCCTATTCTCAAATGTAAAAGGCAGTCATGATAGAAAACATAAAATGAATACATGTTCACAAGTCAAAGATATAATTGGGACTGCTATTTATTTATATATAAAGAAGATAATGTTGTAAGTATTACACTTGACAGCACTATACCAACTATACTGAACGTGCTCTGCTCATTGCCTCGATGATCTTGTTCTTCGTGTTGAAAGAGAACGTGTGATGGGGCGATAGCCAATACGACTTTGGGGGTTTGTCCTGCATCTTTTGTTACGGCCGTTGGCATTATGTCTGTTATGGGAATTCGAACAACTGGATTCTGTTCCCCGATGACAACCATCATTGCAATATTGGTCGATGCGTCGACATGGGCAGCGATTGGTCTTGCATCCGGTAGTGCAATTGCAAACTTGCTGTACGGGTGCTGCTTGGGATTCACGAGTCAACCTTGCTGCTTCTCGAACAGAAATTGTTGGCGTGTTGTCGTCGATGGGTGAGCTTGAAATCGATTCCAATTCGTGAAATTCATGATGGGTGAAATCTTTGAGCTCCCTTCCATGATAGGCAGTTTGAATCAAACCATGCTTGCATCGAACCTTGTATTTAGGGGCGGTATTTTCCCTGACTATAATGTCATAGACAACGCATGGTAGGTATCTTGGGTGACGCTTGCTACGATCACGATTGTCAATAAGCACTCCAACATAGTCACCAACGTGATATTCTGGAACTGGTGGTTGCCTAGCAAGCAGTCTTTATATAACACAATGTGAGCATAGGGTAAGGGTGGTCTTTAAATTTGACTTACTGCTGTTGAATCGATTCTACGTTGTTGTCGTAATGTGCTGCTGCAGCGTTCCGAATCGCACTATGGCGAGTGGTCGATACGTCACTGACACTGCCATCATCTTCAACTTCATCATTGCTTGCAAAGTGGTCTGGATGTGTGTTGCCATCAAACTCTGTGTTTCTGGTCACTGGTTCCGTGCTTGAATACGACACAGGTGAAGGAGGGCAATACCATGATCATCATCACTGCGTAAAATATCATCCAGATCCACTGGTACACGCTCGCCATTGGTATCAATTCGGAAGGCACGTCGAACATTGGATCGAAAGCTGGTGTGATAAAAGTCACGAAAGCCGTCCGCCTCCTCAATAGGAATGGTCATCAATCCACGGCCGCTAGCATCACGCAATTCGAGAAATGGAGCTGTCATGGTATCACCAGATTCATTGTTCGCTATTTTTAAAGCGCTATTAGTAAATCACTCATTGCATATACATACCACTAATAGATGCTTACAGTTGCTACCTTCGCCAGCATCATGATGGGCCTCCTCTTGTGGGGTTTCTGTAGAGGTATAATGATGCCTAGTATTTGCATCGATATCTGTGCCTGATGGTAGCAATTAAAAACCTTATATCTGGTAGCATACGCACAACAAACAGTTACCGTGGGATGCATGAGATTCAGCTTCATCATCTCCAAAGTCAATACTGGAATCTTCACTATTGCCATTGTCATCTCCAAAGTCAAGGCTATGATCATCGTTATTGCCGCCATCATCAGGATCTATACTCTGTTCTTGTTCAGAAAGCCTTGTATTGGTACCATTGTCAGGGATGGTTTCGTCGACATGTTCCCCGGTTTGATAGACCTCAACCATTTCAGGAATAGTATCAACTGCCTCGCCATCCACGACATGTTCGCCATTTAAGGAGCGGTCAATATACTCTTGGTAAATAGTATTATCTGCATGAGGATCTTGTCCATACACATAACGATATGCGCTGTCGCGAAGAACTCTGGTTCTTGACGTATTCATAGCATATACCACCATTCCTAGACCTTCAGACCAATGCTTGGGGTTCTCCTCTGTTGCGTTTTGATTTTCAACCCAGGCGTTGAGTTTCTGCACCAACGTTCTATTACCACGCTCAATAAGGCCTTGCGATTGAGGGTGACGTGGTCGACCATTTATAAAGCGAAGGGAAGGCCAGTTGGATTGCAGTTCATCTTTCTGAATACATATACTATTAGCGACTCATTGTAAATCATTCATTGGCATTATTACCATTGCTTGTGCCGTGAACTCGCCACCGTTGTCACTTTGCAAAAAGATTGGAGGGCCAACAAGACAAAAAAGGTCATGCAATTTCTTGCCAACGTCGCTTGATTCCTTTCGGAGAAGGGAATACGCCCAAGAGAACTTCGATCGATGGTCCTTGATGTGGAGTATATAGCGTGGTAGACCATCGCGAGTGTCACTTCCACCATAGTCAATCAGATCCATCTATAGTACAATTAGTATGAAGGTGCCCATCCAAAATACTATCATACCTGAACAATTTCTAAAAATGACGAAGCACGGATTGCTTGTGCAGCTCTCTGGGTAACGTTGGGCGCAGTGGTCGTTGCACAAATGTTGCAATGCTTAATGACAAGTTGCACAAATCTCTGCGGACAATGCGCGTAGCCCTTAAGCTACATAGGCATTTTCAATACATTTGTAAGCATAATCTATTATAGTGGAGCGTAGGCCATAAGCATCATACCTTGTCTACAGTGGCATCCCTACCACCATGACCGCAATCTTCATGCGCACGGGTGATGGTGTTGTACAATTGCTCCTCGACTGCAATCGTCTTTGTTTCGTCATCAAGAGGAGTAACGATAGTGATACCATTCGCAAAAACGGTTAGCTTGAAATGTTTTCGCACCCAGGATGAAAATGCTTTGCCACGCTGATGAGAGTAGTGGGAATCCTTAACCAAGGCAAGCAATGTTTAGCACAATTGGATAACGCCTGATTACTAGCAACCATACCTCTAATAAACCTTTGATGTCATTGTACATAGCCTGGTTAATAAAGGTCTTAGCACTTCGCTTGGCTATCAAAGATGAGCGATAGTCCTCAAGGAGCTCTTGAAACTTGTTTCTAGACAACCACGAGCGTTCGGAAGTCATATCGTTGTTCATTGTGAATATGGCAAAGAAAGAAAATATAAATACGATATTGCAAATCGCTTATGCCATCACCATATATATATCTAAACACCAATATTGTATTATGTAAGGTATAATTTACCACTTACACGATTCACATGCTTATACATCACAAGCATCATATGATGACTGCTACTACTAGCCTAACTTAGTATTCATCTCCCATTGGAGACAGGATGACTAATATATATTATGTAAAGTTGTTCTCATCAGATCACACTACTTGTATTGGTAATGGTATGGCGATATCGGTGTTTCATTGCTTTATTCACGTGGTACATATTATTACATATACTATATATTTTCACATGATGACTAATATGCCTGGGAAGACAGATAATGTATCTAGCCTAATATGCCCTAGGGCGTTTTGACATCTGCACTGAGAACTGAAATGCCCTAGGGCATTTCGAAATAGTCAATATGCACTAGGGCATTTTGCAAAATGCACTGGTTTCGAAATGCCCTACAACATATATATTATACCCCTTCCTCCGCTACCACTCTTCCCATTACTCCTCCTCCTCCACTTCATTCTCTCACGATGGACTCTTTGTCGGAGCAACATCAACACAGTTCCCCGGAATCGTCAACTCACACGTCTTCCGAGCCGACAAAAAAGAACACCAGGTCAAGAGGAACAACAGCTACCAACAACAACAACAACTCGACTGCTGGTACACCACAGAATCGTCGTAATAAAAGTATGCGTGCATGCGACGAGTGCAGGAAACGCAAGGTAAATCACAACAAGGGATAAGCAAGCATACATGTATTTATTATCATCATCATTCAGGTCAAATGCGATGGTGTTCAACCGTGTGCTAAATGCCGCAAATCAGAGATTGAATGTGTCTTTGCCAAACTTCCTCCCAAGCGTGGTCCACCAAAGCAATATATCGAATTACTGGAAGCACGTCTTCAGTTGATTGAAAAGGCACTTCGTACCATTGACGGCCCTGCAAGACGTATTCTGGATGAAGCTTTATCACTCAAATCAACAACAACATCATCATCAGCAGCTGCAACAGCAACAGGAGGCGGATCATCACCTTCGAGTAGTATCAACGAGGATGGAAGAAATTCACCTATCATTAAAGAAGGTAGGATTTCATGTCATGCTTTTGATGGGTTATATATGTCTAATCATGATAATTAGAAGAGGAAGATGTAAAAGCTGCATCATCTTTCAATCAGAATGGTATTGGTGAAGCCGAAAAGTTCAGCATCAATGAGATTGGACAAGCCATGTATGTGAACGACAAGTTGGCACGTATTGATCGCCTTCAAGTTGGTGGCAATGTGGATAGCAGCAACTATACCAGCAATGATACCAGCTTATCTGGGAGATGCAGAAGTAGTAGTCGACAAACATCACCCAACAAAAAAACGAGTCAACTGGATAATACCATGGATACCGACAATGAATCAACAACGAGTACCACGACAACACCAGCAACATTGCCGCAAGATGTTCCAATGTCTCTTATCAAGACTTTTTTCTCGCAGCTTCACAAATATATACCCATGCTTCACAACCCTCTCTTTCACAAGCAAATGGGTAGCAAGAATGATCCACCCTCGCCATTATTGCTGTACGCCATGTGTGCAGTTGCATCACGTTGGACAAGCGAACACAATCACCATCCCACGCCTGGTGTTATTGCCCCTGGATTTATCTTTTATCAACGAGCATTTGCAAAGATTGACGAATATTCAGATGCACCACGTTTATCCACCATCCAAGCTCTTTTACTATTGACCAAGTATCAAGAATACTATCGTCGTCTCGGCTTTTTTCATCGACCTGGTATCTATCTGGGGATGGCTATCAAGATGTGTAACGATCTCGGCATGTCCAAACTTGAAGGATCTCCGCGGAATGGCGAAGATGCCCAAGACCACGAGTCAAAGAAACGTACATTCTGGATGGTGTTTACATATGATCTCATGATGAGGTAAGTTGTCATTGACGCACGGGCTGCAGAATGAGCTCTTGGCAAAAAGTAAAGGGATCATTTGGTTTACTAAAATGTCGAATGGATGATCATTTGTAGTATTGAGCAAGGACGTGAACCATGCTTCAACAATATCGATTGCATCACTGAATATCCTTTGGCTACAAGTGAGGAAGGACCCTTATTGGAGGAAGTTGTGACCAACAACAACCTGATGATTCAGCTTGTTCGCATCTTGTCTGATATTTATGCATTCATTCGGCGTGTTTCAGCAAGGCAAAGTGCTCAAGGCGATCAACGTACTCAGATACAAATCATTGAAGAGCATGGTCGATTGTTTTTATTACACACCCATCTTGAGAACTTTGTACATGAATTACCAGCAGCACTTGGTTACTCGCCTACTCAGGGGTCCCCCGCTTCCCCTGCCGATAAGCAAGCCATCAGCAACATATTTGCAGGATTTCTTCACATGACTTTCCATTTCAGTGTCATTTTGCTTCACCGACATTATGTGCTGCATCCTTTGCCCGATTGTGAAATGGAACTGGAACCCTATCAACACGAACTTTTATGTGCCAACTCAGCTTCCAATATCACGACCACTGTTGATACCATGCTCGAGACAAATCCGGTCGACGTTTTCAGTTATCCAACACGAGGTGTCCAGCAGACAATCCACTTTATTACCATGGCAGCCACTGTACACCGTGAATTGATGACCAGCTCTGATAAGACTATGGCAGAGACAGCCAAACAACAACATGCCAAAACACTTCAAGTATTGAATCGTCTCGCTACTGAATCTCCAGCAATGGAATTCCATGCACAAATCAAGGAGGCCGATATGATGCAAATGTATGAAACTGATGAGGGTTGGGAAAGAGAAAACATGTGATACTAATGCCATTAATAGTAATAGCAGCAACAACAACAACAATAGCACAAATGCCAACATGAGCATTGCATCCATGTCTCCGGAAACTACAATGATGCCGTCATCTGCACCACAACACATGCCTGGTAGTGATCGTGCCTTATCCGATGTCTCCTCCACATCATCATCACCCACTCTTCCATCAACAATGGGAATGGCAACTCGACAACAACAACAACAACAAACATACATGTTGCCAAAGAATCGTCGACATACAATGGCGGGGATGCCTTCCATCAATACGACTTCTACTGCTTCTACGAACATAGGCACACCAGTGATGCATATGGGTAATCACGTGTCTAGTCCCTGGAGTCATACACAATCATCATCGCAACAGCTACTTGGAGCGGGTCAAATACCATATATGGTGGATCATGCATCATTATTCAATTCAAGTGCTGCCATTGCAGATCCAGCTCGGTTTGCATCTCTGATGATGCAAAGTGGTATCAACATGCCTATTTACAACCATCATCAGCAGCCATTACCCCACATTCAGCAACAGCACCAGCAACAACAGCATGCACAACCTTATCAAACACCATCATTCATGAACAACAATGGCAATCCACACCCATATGTACCTCCACGCAAATCACGTCTTAGCCATCCAATGTCGTATTCTCAAGAAGATTTACGTTCAATGCGAAGAGCACACATGAACAAGCCTATCAACACTGGCAATTTCCCACCTGCACATGCACGCTCATCACCATTGCCACCCGACTTTGTATATCCAGGCACACCGCCATCATTCTCAGATATCCCAACAACACCACCATCTCCAGGTGATGGATACTCAATGATGAATAAGATGTATCAACACCAGCATCATCATCATCATCAACAACCACGTATGACTCGTCAATTGAGACGGCAATCATCCATGACAGCTATGATGCCTTCCTATTATGCACAACGTCATCAACAACAGCAACAGTATTTGCCTCCACGTAACCGCCATACACAGCCTCCTCCTCATCCCCCGCCACCGTTACCACAACAACAACAGCAGCAACCACCTACATCAATTCATACATCACCTTTTTCATCCATAGCAACCGTTGCTATGGGACATCATCATCAACAACAACAGCAACAACAGCACCATCGAAGACATACAATCTCTATCCCTGGTGAACCACCTTTAGGAACACAGCAAGGTTCAATGCAACAGCAAGCGCAATATCAAGATCAACTACAACCAGCCACACCCTATATCCCATACAATGATAACAGCCAAGCAAGTGATAATACAATGATGAGCGTGGATGGTACGACTCCGGATTATACATCAGTCAGCTTTTCGCAATCGGATATGAGCACGCCTATGGATACTACGGGTACAATGATGATGCTTGATCCACCTACAAGTGGTGCTGCCGATGCTGCCATGATGTCAGATTTAATGATTGGTTCGGATCAATGGCCAATGATGGCGGCTGCTGCCGGTGGGAACCTTGAAGATTTGCAACAACGTACAGAAGGCCATGTCATGTGATCTCCTATTGCCCTATACATATATACGCTCTCTCTCTATATATATATATATATTACACAACACAACACATCCCATTTGCATGCATTCACAAACACACTCAAACACACTCACAAACTCACACCACTTTAAGCTATAGTCAACCTTTTTTATGACTCCTTTTTTTATAAAGAGATGATGACCACGATTGTTTATTGCTTGAACTCTGGAGGACAATCAGGTTGTTGTTGGGGGCTACTCTGGATAAATTCAGGCACTGCCATGGCATTTTTGCATACACGTTCAATAGTTGGGAACGCTGACATGTCGAGCTTGAAACGCAAGGCATTGTAGTATTGAGGTACAAGGACCACATCAGCCATAGTGATTTCGTCGCCATAAGCAAACTTGCCAGCTTCTTTTTCCAATCGCTTTTCGATACCTTCGAATCCACGTGCAATAAAATGACGCGCCCATTCTTCACGTTTGGTCATATCTTTACCGGCAACATAGGCTTGTACGCTATTGTTTTGAATAGGGTGGATATCACATGCTACTTCGTTGCATAGTTCTCGGACCTTGAATGTGTTGTTAGCTTTTGGGATGGGATGCGGTGAATAATGATTACCTGTGCACGTTGGAAGGGATCTTTGGGATAGAGTGGTCTCTCTAATGGAGGTTGATTGAATGAATATAGGGCAAATAAAGCGTGTATTCATAACACACATACCAGGATGCGTCTCTTCAATGTACTCAAGTATGGCCATGGATTGGGTCAAGGCACGTCCATCAGGAGTGATATAGGTTGGCACGCGTCGACTAGGATTCACCTTGATATAATCATCTTCATTCTAATCAAACTTCACATGAGCATCATGACGTGATAACCATTGCGATCCTTTCTTACATTCTTTAGTTTGGCCAAGTCGACAAAGCGGTTTTCATATTCAATGCCTTTCCATGCAAGGATAGTACGTGCACGCCAAGAGGTACCGGATCGGAAATAACCATAAAGAATAGGTTTCTATTTGTGTCGAAATCAACATTGGGTTTTAGTATTCAAGATATCATCCCAACTTACTTGGTCGTTAGAGCTCATGATGGATGGGAAAGGAAAAAGGTGTTGTGTGGAAACAAGGAACGCCAAAAGCTAATTAAATCTCATCTTGCATATTTTTCCCACGGAAACGCGCTAGCCAATTGTTTCTTCTTTTTTAACCGTCGTTTCAAACAGGACCTTGCGATGAGAGAGATGCTGGTCGTGGGGTCTACATGTCGACGCAGAGCAAACCATTAGCAAGAATCCTTGATACCCCCGAGACAACTGAAGGTTCACTTTGCTTGGGTCACTTTATCGACTTGCACATTCCTTCCCATCTTTTTTTCCCACCGTGATCAGCACAACAATAGACGATGTGCTCATGGATAGTATGGGATCTTGAACGACGATATCGAGTACAGGTGCCTCACGTGCGATGCTTTGCTGGCGTATCCACCTATTGCTAGGATACCGTAGCTGTCAATGTTTCCGTAATAAACAACCATTTACAGAAATGAGAGTAACTATGATACCACGTTGCGACAGCGATGGCGCAATGGTCCATGATACCTTATTTGATCATGAGACGACGCGTGCAGAGTAAGCTAAAATCGTCTTTGAATATCCATTTGGAAGTTTTATTTGCATTGGAGAGAGGTATAACAGGATATTGGTATTGGTTCAATAAAGAAAAAGGAGGAGGTATGCTAATAACGTCGATCGAATTGAACAAACATATTCTTTGCCTTGGTGAGACCCAATCCTTCAAGCATCAGCTTCTTCCTGTGAGGAGAATCTTGCGGCAAATCCCATTCGTATTTACGCACTATACGTGTTTGTCATCCATTAGACACATAGATCGGCATATATCAGACTTGCCAATAATAACAACACTTACAGAGCATAGACAAAACGACACGCTGCTCATCCATACTGAAATTCATTCCGATGCATACTCGACTACCCGAGCTAAAGGGAAGCCATGGCATTCCAGTAGTGGAGAGTTGGTCATATTCGCCACCAGGACTGAATCTTTCGGGATCAAAGACTTCAGGGTCCTTCCACACAGTTGGGTTGTGATGCAATTGGTAGATATCAAGAGCAACAGATTGTCCCTTGGGAATGAATACGCCATCAAGGTCAGTGTCCTCAGTAGGCTTCCGAGCAAAGATGGCTGATGCAGGTGGATTCATACGCAAAGTCTACATATTGTGTGAGTAAGCATTACTGCATGTCGCTTTCCTCATGATGTTACCTCTTTGATGACCATATCAATATATGGTAATGATTTCACTTGCTCTGAATTAGGAATCACGTCCTCTGGGTTGTCTCCAAGAACACGAATTGCTTCTTCTCTTGCCTTATCTTGAATATCCTGTGATATAAAATTACCCGTGTCAAACATACATGATGGTTGAGTCGTGTAGTAGAATTACCTTGTTCATAGCCATATAATAGACGGCAAAATTTAAGGCGTTTGCAGTTGTGTCATGTCCAGCAAGGAAGAAAACGCATAGATTGCTCTATATAACAACAGAGGTTATCCATCACCCTCTCTCATTTGGCTCTCTTTTTTTATACCTTGAGCTCCTCATTTGTCATGACAGCTTCGCCGTCATGTTGCTGAGCTTCCAACATAAGCGTCAATAAATCCTTGTCGCGGTCATCAAGGGGCTGTTGATCGTTTTTGATTGTGCCTTCAAGTACTTGGCGTTTGTGGATAATGATTTCATCCAACTTGTTCAAAAACTTGGTAAGATCTTGATGAGCTTTACGGCGCTTTGGGAACAAGCGAAGCAAAGGCTCTTGATCCAACCATGTCAACATGAAAAAGACTGGGTTTCTTTGAGCAACTGTGAAGTCTCCATACATTTTGGTCCATTCATTGTTCTCGTCACCAATAGCATTGAAATCAAAACCTTGTTTCAAACGTGTGAGTTGAGTTGGGCCACAAACCCAAAAATCATGCACTTACCGAATCCAGCCAATCCGATTGCATCCAATGTGATACGAGAGGTCATGTTGTGAAACTCAATGGGGCCCTTTGCTTGATCCATGGCATAGATCATCTTTTTCGTAAGCTTGCCAAATAGGTCAATGGGCATTGATCGGTGAAAAGCTGGATTGGCAACCTAATAAATTACGTGAGCCAATGGTCATTTATTACCATCTTATGTGTACCTTTCGATGCATTTTCCAGTCTTGGCCATTTAGCGTCAAAATATTGCCGGCACTAAAGATAAATCTGCCTCCCAATGTCTCTTTCCGCGATTTCGATACCGAGTCTTTTACAAACAAATCTGCAAAAGTAAAACGTTGAGCTTCCCTTCTTCGGTCGCAATGGCATCTTTTTACCTGTCTTGAGAAGGAATTTCTTGGCAGACTCTGGTCGAGTGATACGCACATTCCATCCATTTTGATCAAAACGCTATACACTAGATGATGAGCTGGGGGGATCATAAATACTACCCACATCCTACGTACCATATATAATCCGCTGGGACTTTTGTTGGCTACTGGCAATGTTATTCTTGCAAGCTCATCGATAGGCTTGCTAGTGAACAAGGCTTTTAGAATGCCAAAGAAGGGTGCTTGTGGAATACCACGTAGTTGACGAGGTGGTCTGAATATCTTGTCATATGCCCAATAAAGGGTCAAAAGCCCGATAGCTGCTGAAATAGAGACACGCGCTTGTCGTTTGTGTGTTGTCAGGAATGGGAATACGTAGGTGTTATAAATGTTGAGTGCTTGATCCATGGTGACGAAAAGTAGTAGAAAAACCAATGTTTGATTCCTGGAACCGTGGTAACAAAATATGGATTATATATGCGAACAATAGCCATCACACTCGGAGAGCGGATCCAAGTTTAACCTTGCCGATAATGGTTCATGCAAGGAAGGAAGAGGTGCCGAAACCATTATTAGCCACATGCACTGCTGCGATATCCGGAGTAAATTGTCCCGTGTTGTTATGCAGATTGGCCACCACGTTACACGCTCAGCCATGACTCAAATGCTTGAGAGGGATCAAATGAAAATATTCCCTACATCAAAGTTTGGATCATGATCACTTGCGTGTACCTTCCATAAAAGGGCCAATTGCACTAAAAAGTGTGTAGGGTCCTATAGCAGCTGTGAGTGTCTCATTCTTAACACACCAAGTCGTCGTGGTCGATGTCATATATATATTCGGACATTTATTGGGTTGGGCTGTGATAAGAATCAAAGGGTGGGGGAATGGGATAGCTAAGCCAAATCGTGTTCTATGAGTCAATCGGATTTGATAGTGATCCCTTGTGACACACACACAAATCTTCCTTTCTTCTTCCTCACATCTACACGACCGTCGTTGATATATCCATGCGACCAAAGAGAACACTGGTTGTGAGGTATCCTTTACGGCGAAGAGAAAACGATAGAGCAAGACGATCCGGATCCCCCACAGCAGCAAAGAGTCAGGTTGCCTGGGTCACTCCACCATCTTGCACATTGCAAATGCACACGTGTTGGACGCAATGGCCGTCGACATTTCAAGGGATAAACCATTGAACCAGCAACGCTAAAACATAAGGAACGTATCCATGACTTTTATGCATCGATCTACTGGCTCACTTTTTTGTGGTATACGTTGGATAACTCAATTGCATAATCAATATCTTTAGCTGGTCGCTTGCTTTATTAAGGATTGGTGGTCAAGACTGCAGGTGTCGAAGGAATGTGAAAGCACCACTACTACTACTTTTTCAATCATGATTTACTGAAGCCAACAAACGACGCCTGCATGATACGCCAAGAGCTTGCTACGCATATACTTTTATCATACGTTAGGTAGTAACTTGGTCCAAATAAACCTTGTATCCTATCGACATTATCCAATCCCTACAATGAATGCTATGTCTAGTGATGATGATGATGGTACATGTTGCATACATCAATTCTCAGCGGAGTGGAGTCGGTGCTATAATTTGATAAAGACACTTCCTTTGACAAGTCAGAAGATGAGCTGCGACAAAGTACAAAGGCACAGCAATAGGAAGGAGGGGAGAGAAATGGATCAAACAAAGATAATGCAACTGGATGAATCATCCAAAGGGTTGATAAACAAAAAGGCAATGCAGAAAAAGTCAGCTAACACAGGTCAAGTTTCTTTAACTGTGATGTTCGTCCTTGCACACGTCATTAATTACTGAGTTGATTGCAAAAATCGTCTCCTGACAACACAATGTGGATCCCGAAGCACGCGAGCTCATGTTTCACCATGCTTGGAAAAGGGGAAACAGGACCAATCAACGTAAAGCAAACAGAAGCGATCCATCCAGGAACGCAATAGCAAGACTCCTAGCTTCTATTCTTGAATACATCCATAGCAATGATATACAGATAAAACAACACAAGTGAGGTATTTAATGATAATTCTGTATAGAGGATAATGATGTTGGTTGTGGCTTATCCTTGGATGTGCACATGACAATTCCACTCCACTCGGGGCAAGTGCTTCGAATGTGTCTTCCCGCTCCCTCCCTTTCTCTTTTAGTGCTATCTTTTATTTGGTGTACACACACACGCACGCACACACACCCATACTTGTCTCTTTCACATAAACACACTTGGTCGGTATTACTGGGAACACCTCAATCGACAACATGAACAACCTAACACAGTAGACTTTGTGCTTGTAGAAGAGCTTCGTTTATTCTATACCAGCAGTACACCTATTTATACATTGGCTTGCATCATGACTGGAACTTCTTATTATCAGCCAATCGTTCGATTGCCAAAAAGCAACAGATCATCTATGCGCCCCAACAGCATCCGTCGAGAATCCTTGCTACAGCAGATTCCTTCCAGTAACTCATCACTTGACACCTTGGTTTCGAGCACGTTGCGTTTTTCCGGCTTGGGAGGTTCTATCACTGAAGAGGCACTCGCCAGTATATTGCAAGCTTATGATCCCACTGAGTAAGTGTTCACTATTATGGATGGGGTAAAACAGGGTGTGAGAGGAGAGAGGAAAAACGCTATAGTCGAGGGGTGGTGAATGAGAAAGGGATCAGTTTTGGATACTGACAGCTGGATATTAGAGTCGTGATCCATGAGGATGGAGATAGTGGCTACTTGCGATTTGCCAATGCGGATATAGGTAAAAAAAGATATTTCAATGATCGTAGAGTGGGAAGGTTGACATGTTGTTATAGCCGATCGAGTATACTCGCTTTACAATGGATTCGGATTCGAAAACAACGGCGGCAAGCTCCAATTTCATCTCGACGATGCATATGATCCAGAACCAAAGGGCCCCATTTTAGAAGTCAGTAATCTTCCCTTGAGCATCGACAATGACGGATTATACGATCTATTTCGTGGATTTGGACCACTCAGCTTATGCAAGTTGATTGTGAACGGCAAAGCTTTCCAAGGAGCAGCGTTTGTACAGTACTTTTCCCAAGATGACTCTAATGAAGCACAAAACATGCTTGTAAGTACTTGTTTTAAAAAAGGAGGAAATGGTATCTCATAGTCATTTATTACCATTGGATAGAATGGCCGATTAGTGGGCGATAACTCGATGTAAGTCCTTCTTTCCTATACATTACATATGCTTGAACAACTCGTTCTGATCCATTTCGAATAGTGTCATTGTTCCATTTTCACCAGTGCCAGTTCAATCACAAAAGAAGGTACTTTGAAAATCGGTTGTGAGTCCACGGATGATGGATTAATGGAGTGGAATATTTTAAAATAGACACCAAGTCCTCAAGCTTCAGGATCTAGCAAGACTGAGTCTGGTTATGTGGATTACATGAATTTGTATATCAAGAATCTGGAGCCCCACATCAACAATGAAGCTTTGTTTCAGCTATTCAAAAAGTTTGGACGGATCGTATCAGCCAGAGTGATGAGCAATCCAGCGACGGGACAATCGAAGGGATATGGATTTGTGAGCTATGACAAGGCGGAGGAAGCTGCGGCTGCTTTACAAGAAATGAATGGCAAAGTACCACCACACGGAGTCAAGCCATTGATTGTCGCCTATCATGAACCCAAGAAACCACGCCAAGAGAAACAGGGGCAAAATAGAGCTGGAATGGCATCAGCAAGTAATTTCTCTTCCTCTGGTGGCATTCGTACCCCATCCGTGCCGGTGTCACGTCCCATGCCAGAGTATATCAACAATCATGCACCTGTTTCTTCCTTTGATCCCAATGTGGCCTTTACTACGCATGCATACGATATCAATGCACAACCAGCAAGGACCAACAGTAAGCTTTTATTAATAAGAGTGCAATATATACATGGTCGATTAATGGGTAATTATTTTACAAGGACCCGCACAAATGAATGGCCTCGGAATAGACAACGTGGATCAAATTGCAATCAACATGAAGCCAAAACGCCCATCACCCCCACATTCAGTACATCGAAAGGTAAATAGCCATGCATTATTATATAGATTTACTCACATGTGCATGTGTATAGCTCTCTACAGCCGATTCAAGTTTAGCACAACCATTTTTGCGCCTCTCTCCACCTTTTTCAAGCTCGCCCATGTCAGGTGCAAGCAGTAATGGACCATCCCTTGCATCTTTGGCTTCAGGTGCCAACATTCAACCACGACCTTATCCACATCAACCACAGCAACATCAATCAATGGAGCCAAGCAATGGTCGTCCAACACTGCGACGTAGAGGTTCTCTCGAATCAGTCAGCTCTGTTATGACAGAAAGCAGCGCTTCCATGCAACGACAAAGATTGGTAGATGCTGTAATGCGATGCGGAGATTATTCACAATCGGTCAATGATATCGTGGATATGTTGTTGACTCTGAAACGCAAGGAGCGTTCGCTATGCTTATTTAATCAAGATTTCCTACGTGAAAAGATCGAGCTGGCATTGATCGCTTTGGATACTTTCAACGACGAAGAGCAAGAAGAGGAAGAAGAAGAGGAGGAAGAACAGCAGGGAAATACGCAAAACGTCCAACCTGAGCAGAGCGTGTAAGTAAACGTAAAGCATATTTCGTTTTTTTTTTTGCAAGTAAATCTAATAGCTTGTAGACCTACTACTACCACCACCACGTCTAGACCAACAGCACCAGCACGCATGTCTAAAGCAATACCAATCGTGGCACCTCCTCCTGAACCAAAAACGCCTATTTCGCCATCCACTCCCACCACAACCAACAACAAGACATCCACAAAGAGCAGCAGTAATAACAGTGATCAAGTGAACGTTGATGAGATATTACAATCCCTCGAAGGAAAGCCTATCCATGAAAAGAAGCAGCAATTGGGCGATCGACTCTTTCCACTTGTCAAGGTATGCTATTAAAGGGGACGATAGATAGGGATATATGTGTTGACAAGGATGTTTCTATAGGCAACGGGTACCAAGCAGGCACCAAAGGTGACGATCAAGCTGTTGGATAGCATTGACTTGTACGAGCTGGCGCACTTGATGTACGATAAGAAGAAACTCAAGGAACGTGTGGATATCGCCTTTGCTTCATTGAAGTGAATAACCTTTACTTATACCTGTTCTTGGATATCCTTTCCATTCAACCCTTTATCACTCCATCAGCTGTTTTCTTATCCATAGCAACAAGTCTTAATATATGATGGATGTTGTGTGATGATGATTCTTTGTGTTACAACGTCATGCGATGTGAAATAAACCCAGAGTATCCCACAGTTTGACCATTTCCCTCTTTTTTACTCTCCCCCATTCATGCTGGGACCGGACCCACGAGTAAGATTGCATTGATATCATTTTATTTCTTCTTTTTCACACCCCCAATTCAGAGAGACTTGAGACGAGACACTGCTCGACTATCACACTACTTGCAAGAGTGTCGTTCTTTTGCCAGCCTTCGAGTAAGCCCATGAAAGACCCAAGACGAAGCAATGCCCATTGACAGATTACGTGTATGCATCTACGACCAGGGCTTCAAGCACTTTAATGTGTTCATGCGTGGCCGAGAAGAATTTCTTTTGTGTACACCTGCAAGCAAAGACACGTTGTTCGATCCACGAGACGACCAGTTGAAGAAGGTAAGCCATCCATTGATGACTACAAGGAGATCACGTGGACGCTCAACCTATGCTATACATAATAGAGGCATCCAACTTGTACTGTGCTGCTGTTTACTGGATACGCAAGATATAAATGCCCTTACGTTTACGCAAGTAGCTTGCTGTGATGGGATGCAGCCTCTGTTTCAAGCATTTACCAGATTATGTAGTTTCGATCATACCCAGACCAAGATAACATGACACAATCAGACGATCCATTGACACTCAAGACAACGGATGATTGGCGTCGACAAGGTAAAAATAATAACCCATATTGATAGCGTCACTCAAGTAAATCTTTAGACGTTGCCTTATGGAAGATGGTGTTCGAAGTGTTGACCCTCGTCATGAAGAAACCTAGTCCACGCAACCCGTTCCAAGTCGACTTTCAATATATCGATAGCAGGCCTCCAGAGGAAGGGGCACTCTTATCCGCGTCGTTGTTGAATTTCTTGGAGACGATATGGCTGCAAGCTGATCCCAATCTAGAACAAGATCTGATTGATCAAGGTAATTTGTGGAAGGAGGGAAAAGATGGATCAATTGGGTTGACACACATCCACAACAAAATAGTATATGAAGATATCAAAGCGCTACAATTGCGACATGTGGATCACGTCTATGAACATATCACGTCTGCTGGAAAAACGGATCAAAAGAGAGAATAAGCTTAGGTTTCATTCCTTGTCATTGTCATTAGCGTATTGAAGAGTAGGATTTAGGAATACTTGTATAAAAATATGGTTCTTGGATTGGATGTCATGGGAAGATTACTATATGTGTGAGGGTGACTTATATATATACTGGCCATCTACTTTATATATGCAAGAGGAGTTCGTGATCCGGCTGAGTAAACGAGTATGCTTAGGCTGATTCATGACGAGCGAGCGGTAAGGATCTAAAAGAGGTATCCAGGCAGCACCACGTGACCATGGCAACGCTTTGTTTAAAAGTATTCTTCTGGAAAGTCAACTACCCCTTGATTGGAATCAGCCTCATCTTGGTATTCTTCGAAGCCGACATTGCACAATGCTAGATTGACTGCAACCAAAGCAGCCGACTGTGTGGTACACTTGAAGGTATTCCTTGTTTCCCGGTCGACAAAGAGAACGGTATTATTGTTGATTGTCTCCTGATCGCATATGGCATAGGTCATGTCATCGTAGTGGATGGATGCCATATAGGTATCCCGGTCAACATCACCGACAGAGTCTTCAACAAAGAACATTGCATTATGGAGATTGTATTTGGATCCACTGAGTCGCTCTCGTAATTCCGATGACATAGGAACCGATACGAAGCAGCAAATGCCATCCATATTTCCCATCTATCTTGTTTGTTGGAAACAGAAAAGCCAGTACGAATAAGTCCTTCCGCAGCCAACTCAATGTTAAAAATATGATGCTTCTTCTTTTCCGACCTCGTACAACATGGTGTACGCATGGGGCTTGTACGACATGCCAGTGTGTTGTGTGCGTGATGCGTCATGATAACGATGCATGAGAGTGTGCTCCTCCAAATCAAAGTAACGGATCATCACGTGATGACTTTCAATAGGTCAACTTGGTTACATCGTCTCATCCATGTCAATTTTAATGCGTCGCCCACTATGTTGTAGGGACCACTTGAGATACATGTTACTTTTTTTCCTCCAATGTGCATATCCCTCATACACCATTGTCCCAGGCAACTTTACTATAATATATAGTATGTTTATTTTCAGGTTGTTTTCAGGGCCAAAAAACCGGTTTTGTTTTTGGTCCTTGTTTTTTGTTTTTGGAGAGGGTGGAATTTTCCACCTTGTTTTCATGCAAGGTTGTTTATGTTTTCAAGGTGGTACAGGGTGGAAAAGTGAAGTAAACAGAGTGGAATTTTCCAGTTGCTTTAGATATAGCAGCTTCGGTATGAATGTCCATGCACGTCTTATTTCTCCCCAACTTTCATGATGTCACTGCGGCCTACTCTCCTTGTCAACCCATTTTGTGTCGTAATAAAGAAAACTGCTGTAGCCAATGCTCTTTCATGTATATGTTACCGATTAGAAAAACACTCCAATCTGGTTGCGTTATAGCAATTCCAGTCAGCACCAATATAATCACCCTCTGAGTGTCAGTCGGCATAAATTCCATCCTCTTCCGCTTCCAGGTTATTTTCTCTCTCCTCCATTACGTTTCACCACGCGTCCAACTCTACCATGTCCACCCCGATCTACAAGCGACATGCAATTGACCCGCTTCTGACCATCATGCCAACCCCACAACTACTTTGATCCAACCCGATTCAACTGACCAACAAGTCAACGCGAATGCAGACGCTATTACAACAGGCTTTTTGTTTGACGCCACACACCCACTTGCTCTTTTCTACAACGCTCATTACTCTCAATGGCAAGTGCAGCAGCCGTCATGAGCTTCGTCTTCTGGAATCGTGCTCTTTATTTGACACAGGCGTGGTCTTTTATATAAGCAGCAAGGAGTATACGTCAAACGCGAGGCCGTGGCAAGTGCAGACGCTATTACAACACACGCTTTTTATTTGACGCTACACACCCACTCGCTCTTTTCCACAACGCTCATTCTTCTCTATGCCAACTGCAGCAACCGTCATTAGCTTTGTCTTCTGTTGGCTGTATTGAATCGTGCTCTTTATTCGACACAGGATTGGCCTATTATACAACCACAAGCAGCATACGTCAAAGGCGTTGTCTGGCTATCGATATACTGCACGAACAAGGTAAATTGGTTGGCAGGCACCATGGTGATGGATGGAATGGATATACAACTAGCAAAGGCTCACTCTTTTATTTGTCAAGGCAAAACGATTGAATGCAGGCGTGTGTTTTTATCATGAAGATGGAGTTTGGATGGTTCTTTTCTACATGGATCGATGGCTTTGACTTGGTGATGGGTGGATTGCTTGTTTTTCAAAGGGATGGACAGCAATATACACATACAAAGGAACAGGTAATTCAACTATGGAAATGACATCTCAATGCATGATGGCTAATACATCTGATGCAGGTGCTACTTGATTCTGTGGATGGCAAGACTTGGATGTTGGAGTGCAACAAGGTGGGTCACTTTATGATAATGAGGTAGATGAGATGATTCTTTTTTAAATGAATAAATGAAGGATGGTATTGCTTGTTCTAAGACAAATGATGAGTGGTTTTAAAAATGGTGGTGATGGCTCTCGATCAAGTGGATGGTACTTTATTGAATGGTACGATGTTCATCTATTCCAATGACTCTTATTTACACTTTGGACTACAGAAGCAGATGTTGGTCGCCTTCGCGCATTTAACCTTGGCTCACATGCAGAAAGCAAATAGATACCTTAATACCTCCCCGACATTCAGAATTCTGTATATGACAGCGGCTTTTGAAAAAAAGTGCGGCGGCCGCACCTAATCTTGGTACTGGTGCGTTGATTGTATAGTGGGAATATACAAGGGCTACAGGTAGTGAGAACAAGAAAATAACATAACCGTAAAATAAGGACAGGCAATAAGATGTGTTTTTATCATTACTTTAGAAAGATCTTCATTGGTTGCATTCAATGGATCCGTCACATCCAACCCGAGATATTAGTATGTACAATCATACACACTGGCGATGTATGTAAATGATTGGTATAAGCCATGGCTCATCCGGGTTTCGTTTAATCTGAATGTTGTATCATGCTTTCAATAAAACATTTATAGTAGGACATCTCTCGTTGGGATACCGGTTGCGGGTGAGATGGGTAAAGATATACACGTGATACGTGTCGTCATGGAAACACTAACCGGTTCATCGGAAATCGTTCCGTTTTCCGCTCTCAGGTTATCTTTTCTTCAACACTGCTCTTTTCAGCTCGTCCCACTTGACACGTTCAACCCGATCTACAAACGACATACGATTGACCCGCTTCCCACAACCATGCCAAGCCCACGATTACTCTGGCCCAATCCGTTTCGACCGAAAGATAGGCCATAGCGATTGCGTACGCTATTGCAACACATTTTTTATTTGACACCACCCACCCACCCACTCTTTTCTACAACACTCATTCTTCTCAACGACGATTACAGCAGCTTCCATCAGCTTGGTCTTTTATTGATCGTCTTGAATCGTACTATTTATTGGGTACAGTGCTGGTCTTTTATACAAACAACAAGGAGCATACATCAAACGCTATTACAGCACGCTTGTTATCTGACACCACACACCCACTTGCTCTTTTCTGCAACGCTCATTCTACTCAACACCAGTTGCAGCATCTGTTATTGTCTTGGTCTTTTGTTGGTCGTCTTCAACCATGCTCTTTATTGGTCACAGGCTTGGTCTATTATACAACCACAAGCAACACATGTCTGGACATTGATATACTGGATGAACAAGGTAAACAATGCCATGGTGATGGATGGAAGGGGTATACTACAACAGAAAGGGCTGATGCTTTTTATTTTTCAGGGCAAAACGAGTGATGTATCATGAAGATGGCTCTTGTCTATATGGATCGTTTGCTTTGTCAAGGAATGGACCGTGGAGAACACGGGACAACAGGGTGAGTTTTTTTATCATGATGATGGGGTGGATCAAATTCTTATCAACTTGCGTGGTAGATGGCATTGCTTTATCCAAGACAACCAGATGACTTGAAGGTGGATCGTTTGATTTTCAAAGGGGGAGACAACAAGATACACATACAAAGGAAGAGGTAATATGGCTTTGGAAACGGGTGTACATAATAGCTAACTGGTTCCCATGCTAGTGTTACTTGGTTTTGTGGATCAGAGTGGACAATGATAGCTCATGGCAAGGCACTGCATTATCTATAGCATGGATTTACCATTGGCAATATATTTCTTTTATGCATCTCTGGTTTGGATCAAGGGGTTATGGTGGTGGTGGTCATGGACGAGAAGGCTAAAAGAGTGGTTGCTTTTCGGATTATGCAACAGCAATTGTTTTGTCATGTGGGATATGGTAGTCGGCTTGTTCACTGGGTTGATGTACGATTGGCAGAGAATCATTTGGGTGTTTTTTGGTATGCCACAAGGGGGATTTCATCGTAATCTTGATACTGGGAACATACAAGGAGCACATTGAACGAGAATGAGAAATGAGAACTTGCAATGCTCTCATCGTGACTATAAGAATATCATCATGGACGCGTGTAATAAACTCTTGGAATGGTTCATCCCATTGTCGTCAGTCAGAAGGGTTATTTCTATCATCCAACACGTGTCATTAATACATGCGTGTGAATGTGAAATATAAGCACTATCTCATCCGGATCGTATACGAAATGAGTGATGGGTCATGCATTTGAATGAATGTGTATGAAGAGACAATTTTTATTATTGCATCGGGAAGGAGTTGTCATAGTAACGGTGTCCGGCTCATCCGAAATTATGCCGCTTTTCCCACTCGCGCTTTATCTTGTCTTGACCAGCACGCTGTTCAACCAGCCCCATTTGCCCATGTTCAACCCGATCTACGAGCGACATGCAGTTGACCCACTTGTGACCACCATGCCGAGCCCACGATTGCTTTGATCTCACCCAATTCGAATGAGCAGCAAGTCCATGACGAGGACAACTATTACATTACACACCCACCCATTCACTCTTTTCAAACAACACTCGATGTTCTCAATACCGATTGCAGCAACCGTCATTGGCTTTGTCTTTCAGAATCTTGCTATTTATTCGACACAGGCTTGGTCTATTATATACAACACGCCCACTCGCTCTTTTCTACAGTAGTCGTTGCTCTCAACACCAACTTCAGCAGCTGTCATTAGCTGTTGGCCGTTTTGAAGCGTACTCTTTATTGGACACAGGCTTAGTGATGGGTATAGTGGTAAAGTGTTTGGCAGATGCCATGGTGATAGAGACAGAGAGGGCTGATATATATCTTTGTCAAGGTCAAACGATTGGTGCGTCATGGTGATGGCTCTTGTCTACATGGACTGATAGCTTTGACTTGTTGATGGATGGATCACGTGGATCTGATAACACAGGACAACAAGGTAAATTTTTATATCATCATGATGCAGTGGATCTGTTTCTTATTTACATGGATGTAGAACAATACTCGGTGGATGGCGTTGCTTTACACAAGGCAGTGAGATGGTGTCAAGTGCTTGTTTTTCAAAGGAACGAACCACATGAATCGGATGACAGCAGACAGCAAGGTAAGACTTTGTATTGTGATGGTTATGGAATACATTCGATTCTCATTTGCATGCATTGGTGACAGAACAACAAGACAACAAGTTGATTCTCTGTATCATGGTGATGGTGTGGATCGCTTCTTTTTCAGAGGAATGGACTGCAGGACAACAAG